>PVKP010041656.1:0-18625 GCA_004027715.1 Plecturocebus donacophilus | reverse complement strand
CATAATTGGAAGTAAATCACTCCCCAGCAATTGCATAGCATTTCACAGGTTTAAATAAAATATTGGTTGGCTGCTTATTTGTTATTTTCATCCCCTATTCCTTCCTGTCTCCATTGTTAAGCACAATTATTGGCATAAAAGAGGTTTTTAATACCCATTTTTAGGCTGTATTCTAGCCTGGGCAATAAAACAAGAATCCTGTTCTCTCTCCCTCTTTCTCTTCCTCTTTCTTTCTCTTTCATTCTTTTTTTTCTTTCTTTTGCTGTTTCTTTCTTTCTCAAAAAAAAAAAAAAAAAGATGTTACAGGCATTGTGCATGGTCTGAAGGTTACATAAAGATCAAATGCAATAATTTTTTAAAGTTAAAATATTGTTTTGGCATTGCACTTTTTCATTAGAGTAATGGTTCAAATCTTATTTCCTAACTCAGAAACAGAAAGTCAAATACTGCATGTTCTCGCTTATAAGATGATAATGTATACACATGAACATAGAAAACAGAATAATAGACGCTGGTAACTCTGAATGGAGGGAGTTACGAGATAGGTACAATGTACATTATTCAAGGGATAGTTACACTAAAAGCCCAGGCTTCCCCACTATGAAATATATCTATGTAACAAAACTGCACTTATAGCCTCTAAATCTTTTTTTTTTTTTTTTTGAGAATCTCACTCTGTTGCCCAGCCTGGAGTATAGTGGCACAGTCTCAGCTCACTGCAACCTCCACTTCCCACGTTCAAGTGATTCTCCTCCCTCAGCCTCCCAAGTAGCTGGGACTACAGGCTTATGCCACCACACTCGGCTAATTTTTTGTATTTTTAGTTGAGATGAGGTTTCACTGTGTTAGCCAGGATGGTCTCGATCTCCTGACCTCATGATCTGCCCACCTTGGCCTCCCAAAGTGCTGAGATTACAGGCGTGAGCCACCATGCCCAGCCCCACTAAATCTATTTTTTAAAATCTTATTTCTATTTTATTTGCAATCCCATTTCAGCCATTTTAATATAGTTCAATTTCAATTTCAGTGAAGAAAGATTTCTAAAAGTAGCTTTAAATTTTGTTTTGTGGTACTTGTGGCTTTATCTTTCTTGAATTTTTCTGCCAGGACTTTATAAGGAACTGATTAGTGGAGGTTAAACTTGGCCATGCCTAAAATATATAGGACAAGGCAAAAAGACTCTTGGAATACAATAAATTCCAAATCTAGTTTCTCTTCCTTTGATAATTTAAGTTGAGTCTAGATTAAAGTATTTTCTAAACACTCTCAGTTTGCTCTTTCAGCCATATCTTTTACATTATCATTTTATTTTATTTTATTTTATTTTATTTATTTTTTGAGACAGAGTCTCATTTTGTCACCCAGGCTGGAGTGCAGTGGTACAATCTCGGTCCACTGCAACCTCCACCTCCTGGGTTTAAATGATTCTCCTGCCTCAGCCTCCAGAGTAGCTGGGACCTGAGGCGTCTGCCACCACGCCTGGCTAATTTTTGTGTTTGTAGTAGAAGTGAGGTTTCACCATGTTGATCAGGCTAGTAACTCCAGGCTTCAAATGATCCACTCACCTCAGCCTCTTAAAGTGCTGGGATTACAGACATGAGCCACCGCGTCCAGCCCACATTATCATTTTAGATACTTACTCGGTAAATTTGTTTTCTAACCACAAGCAAGGTCACATTTAACCCAGCTGTCACAGAGTCAGAATGGATTTCCAGAAACCAGGCTCACTTGTGGGATGCTGTCACAGATGCATATGTCATTACCTTTGCCAGAAAGAACCTTAAAGGAAACATTAGGAAAAAATATGCATTAGATCCCTACCAAGAACAATAGAAGCCGCATCTTTAATAATGTGTTACTTTAGATAAGTTTAGCAGGCAATCCTTTCAAATTATTTTCATTATTGTGGAGAACAATAAAAAGGGGATGTGTTCCAGAGTTTTGAGATGGGCTTTGGTGGAGAGGAACTGGCTGCTATTCAGCTAAGGAGTGTCATCTGAGGGAAATATGTTCCCATTATGCAGGCTTGCAGCCTCAAATCTGTGATTTTCCCATCCCCAATCTCCACATTTCAGGAGCCTCAACACCAGTCCCTATAAGCCTCCTAATCAGACACATAGTGTTCCCAGTCACAGGCCTCCAATCTCCAACCCTCAGAGGTTCTCATAGTCATTGATATTCCCGTATATTCAGATCCAACCAGGAAAGACTACTGATCAGTAACTACAAAGCACACTGATCAGATCTGATTGCCAGTGAATTACACAGATCCTAATCATGAGCCCACACTGATCATCGATGATATCCCAACGACTGGGGATCAATTGTTGATTCTCACCCTCCCACCCCCACCCACAAGTGACAGTCCGAATCACGGAGCCTCATTGAGGCGTACCTTTAAGATAAGCACACTTGACTCTATTCTCCATTCTCTGATCTACAAAAGTCCAGTCGTTAATACTCTCCGATCCTCCACCCATAATATGAAGGAAATCTCAATCACCGATGACCCAAAACATTTCTCCAAACATTAATCACCACTGACCCTCCTCATAATTGGACACCAAAGTTTCCACAATCACCAATTCTAGTACCCAAACTATTACTGCCCACAGAACTTAGAACCTCGGATCACTGATCCTCTCGGGCTTCGATCATTAACCCTAAAGCTCTCCAAACCAGTGTCTGAAAATCCCACTTGACCTCAGACCCATGAAGACCATAACTGACCACTATGCACCCTGCAAATCAAGACATTTCACAGAACCAGCATTTATTGATTCCCACACACTCCCAATCTATCTTCTTCAGAGACCGTGCCACTGACTCCCGCAAACCTCTGCCCGCCACCACTGAGGCCCCGCGAGGCTCAGACGCCCAATCTCTTAACCCTTCAGTCCCCTTGTCATTGACCCTTACGAGCACCCATAACTGACCCAGTCGGCCACCGTAGTCGCCGGGTCACTCTCCTCCACCAGTCCCCAGGTTTGACTGTTTCTCAAACCGACCCTTCCCATTTATGCTGGATCCGTGCCCTTAATCCGAAATTGATCGTCCTGCCATGCCGCCTTACTGCGGCATAAGGTCGTCCCATCCTGAATGGCCGGTGCGCAGACTCAATTGCGACATTAAGGCTATCAGCCGCCACCCGGCAACATTCCAGAGAACAGGATTCTGGGTTTCTCAAAGCTCTAATAGGAGGTATGATGGCGGCTCCCGGTTGACGCTTACTGGGGGCGGCCATGTTTAAAGCTGTGCCGTACAACGGATGATTAAGCCCTTTGCTAAACCAAAAGATCAGGCTATTTTAGGACAGGGAGAGGCAAGTTTCCCTGGGTCCCTAAACAGAGATGTCGTCTCTGCTCTTAACTCAGCATCTCAGATGCCAAAACGTCCTGTGACCGACATGGCGGCGCCCAGATTTCAGAGCTGAGCTTTGTCTCCAGCAGCCTCGTAAGATGGCCGCGTACATTTTTACAGCTTCTTACGTGCAATGGGTAAGGCCTCTCCGAGGAAGAGCTCCCTTCTGACAATGTAAAACATTTTTCTGAGCTGGCTCTACGAGTTAGAGAGGAGCGAAGACACCTGGTTTTCTATTAGGGAGACGGAGGTAGCCTATGGAGGGGGCGTGACCTTCACGGAGACTGCGGAGCCGCAAGGAAAAGGCGGGGCGGCCGCAGCAGTAAGAGAGCTGAGTTCTTAGCGTATAATAGGAAGGAAATGTTGAAAGCAAGGTCTTTACACAAGGAGGTTTGCCCGAGAAGCCGACCTGAGGGAAGAATATGAGTGCAAGCAGTTTATCTGGCACGTAGGGGATAGAGAAGTGAGACGGGACAGAAGTGAGACGGGAGGGATGGCAATGAATATACAGTGCATCCATGAGCAGATTAGGTCTGCGATCAGTGGGGGCTCAGTCAGCTTGCGGGATTCTGTAGAAACCACTTCCAAGTTGTCACACCCACCAGGCCGATGAAGCTGAGATATGTATACAACATTTATTTTTCACATTGGTCTGGGTAAAAAGTGTTTGGGTAAGACCTCAAAAGCTCAGGCGACAAAAGCAGAAATAGACAAATGAGATTATATCAAGCTGAAAAGTTTCTGCACAGCAAAGAAAACAGTAAAGTGAAGAGAACCTACAGTATGGGTGAAAATGTCTGTACACTAGACAGCTCAATAAGAGACTAATAAGCAGAATATATAAGGAATATAAACAATAGCCAAAAAAAAAAATCTGATTTTAAGATGGCCAGGAGTTTGAGTAGACATTTCTCGAAAGAAATATACAAATAGCCAATGGGTATATGAAAACATGCTCAACATCACTAATCATCAAAGACATGCAAATCAAATCCACAGTAAGATACTATCTCACCTCAGTTAAAATGTCTATTATCAAAAGAAAAAAGGTAACAAGTGTTAGTGAGGACATGAAGAAAGGGAACCCTTACACACGGTTGGTGGAAATGTAAATTAGTACAGCTATTACATAAAACTGTATGGAGATTTCTTAAAGAAAAAACAACTACCATATGATCCAGCAATGTCATCTCACTGCTAAGTATACATCCAAAAGAAAAAAAAAGGAAATAAGTATATCAAAGAGATATCTTCACTCAAGAGGGTTAATTGACTCACAGTTGTGCATGGCTGGGAAGGTCAGGAAACTTACAATCATGGAGAAAGATAAAGAGGAAGCAGGCACCTTCTTTATAAGGTGGCAGAAGAAGAAGAGAGAGCAGGGGAAACTGCCACTTTTAAACCATCAGGTCTCATGAGAACTCCCTCACTATCAAGAGGACAGCATGAGGAAACCACCCTCATGATCCAATCACGGGTCAAGCCATCCTTCCACCTCAGCCTCCAGAGCAGCTGGGACTACGGCTACAGGCACATTTTTGAGGTACGGCTGCCTGCGTGCCCCGGGGCTGCTCTCTCTCTGGAAGTGCGAGTGTTGGATGTCTGTGTGAGTGTGTGTCTTTCTGTGACTCTATGTGTGTAAGTGTGTGTGTGTGTAGTGTCTAGTGAAGTGAATGTGGCTCGTGCACTGAAGCTTTTTTTCTCTCGAGTCCACCTACCTTCTGGGGCACTTCACTCTGTTGATCCGCTGGGGCTGCCTATCCTTTTTTTGCTTGTGGTTCCTAAAGCCTCGGTGAAGTCAAGGGCTGGCTCGGTCCTGCAGGCATCCAAACCACCTTTCCATCCCGAGGTGACACTTCCAGAGAGAAGACAGCACACCACGCTCTAAAATAGACATGTCCTAGGGGCCCTCAGTCCTGCAGCACACCCAGGGCTGAACAGACCCTAGACCTCCTATCTTCAGGACCCCCTTGAGCCCTCTTCTTATTGGGATCCCAGCGGAGCCGGAGCTTCAGGAAGTGTGGTGGGCACTCCTACGTACTCTTCAGATTTCCTTTTGGGTCTGAAGTTGTGTGCAGAAATAAGTTCAGATGCCAGTGAGGATGCAATTTGGTGAGGTGTTGAGGGGTTTGTGCACCTTCAGCTGCAAGTCAGGTGCAGACAGATGTCAAAGAAGGTGTTTCTGACTCATTCTCCCCTTCCTCTTCAATGCACAACCTGTCCACATCATGGCCCATTGCTGGCAAAAGAGGACACGAATGCGAGGAAGCCATTTGGACGGCAACCTGTTTTTTTTCTGTCCAGCTCTCACGTTGGGCCCTCATTCTCATAGCCATATGGGACTGGGGTTGTATCGATCCTTCATGGGCTCCAGCCTCTACTCTGTCCTTCCTCTTTTCCTGCCTTCCATGTTTCTCTTGGGCCTTGGGTTTCCTTGGTCTGGCTCAACAGCCTCCACAGCAAACATTTCGCAGTTCAATGAGGACAACCTTCATGGGGATCCATGTCATGAGTGTTTATTCTCTATAGTTACATTTTTTCTTTTTCTGAGACAGAGTCTTGCTCTGTCACCCAGGCTGGAGTGCAGTGGCATGATCTCAGCTCACTGCAAACTCCATCTCCAAGGTTCGAGCGATTCTCCTGCCTCAGCCTCCTGAGTAGCTGGGATTACAAGCATATGCCACCATGCCTGGCTAATTTTTGTGTTTACTAGTAGAGGCGGGGTTGCATCATGTTGGTCAGGCTAGTCTTGAACTCCTGACCTCGTGATCCACCCTCCTCATCCTCCCAAAGTGCTGGGATTGCAGGCATGAGCCACCACACCCTGCCTGACATTCACATTTCTTAATGATTGGGTTGGGCAACTGTGATGATTTTGGAACTGTGGGCGCCCGTCGTCTCCACCAGCAAGGAAACTCTTGGTCTTCCTATTTCATCAGATGGCTGCATGATTCCCATAGGATGAGAGGTAGCCTGGCATCGCTGGCCTTTGCCTTTTAATCAAGGATGTGTAATTTCTCCTGCACCTTTCTCATTGTGGAGGTTCTCCCATTGCTCTGTTCCTGGCTGGCACTGCCTCTCCACACCGAACCTTTTGGCTGCTGGGGATTTCACAGAGCAAAAGGGACCGGTGGTTGGCTGGGTGCAGGGCCGGTGGTGGGCAGCTGTCTCGGTGTGGGAGCTGAGGTGCACTTTGAAGGAAACTCCTGGCTCCTGTGGCAGAAATCCCTGAAAGTGGCTGGGACTCCAGCACAGGCCCTCTTTTGGCCCCGTGTGCTTTGCTTGTCTTTTGCTTTCTTCGGGGTCTTCAGTTCCCCTCAGCAGCATCCCTTGATATCCCTCTCCAGCTTGGATTCGCCCCAGAAGGCCTCTGAGACACTCTCAACCTTACCTGCCCCCGTGGGATGGCAGTTCCAGGGGTGGCCACCTCTTGTGTACCTTGGGCTTGCCTTTGTTCTCATTCCCGCCTCTTCCAGACAGCAGTGCTGAGAAGCAGGAGCCCCTGGGCTTTGAGACCAGGATAGTACCTGGCAGGCCCAGGTCGAAGGAAGGCAGTGAGCTAATAGGCTGAGGAATTTTCCACTAACACCATCTCCTGGGGTCTCAGGTATGTTTGTGTCCCCAGTGACTCCCTCCACACTTCCCCAGACAGCCATTTCTCTAGGTTGCAATGTTTAATCATTTTTTTGTTAGCTTTCTGTCTTTTGCCTTTTCTCAATTTTCTCTTGAACAGCAATGACTCTTAGATTTGCTGTTTTGAAGTTAGTCTCTACATCTTGCAGGCATTCTTCATTTTTATGCTTGTTTTCTTCTCCACCTGTATTGTTTGTTCAAGTTCTCTGTCTGAATTTATTGGTCCTTTCTTCTGCTTGATGCATTCTGTTGAAAGCTTCCAGTGCTTTTTTCAGTTCAGCAAATTTCTCAGTTACATGATTTGATTTTTTAAAATTTCAGCCTTCTTGTTAAATTTTTCTGATAAAATTCTGAATTGTTTTTCTTTGTTAATTTGGAGTTTACTGTTTCCTTAGAATTCTTATTAGGACTTGTTGATCTAAGAACTCATACATCGCTGTCTGATTAGGGTTGGTCACTGGCTCCTTGCTTTGTCCATTTAAGGAGGTCATGGTTTCTGTTTGCTGTGGGTTCTTGTATAATGTATGGCTTCACTCTGAAGGATTATTTATTGTAGTTTCTGCTGGCTGGCATGTTTTCCTCTTTCTAAGGTCTGTTTGCTTAGAGATTGTTTGCAGTTGTCTTTGAATCCACTTAATCTTAGATCACTGCTTCTTTTTCAGCAGTAGATGCCTCCTTAAGTGCAGGTTTGACTAGGCTTTCGCAAACATTCAGAGCACTGCCTGTCCCATGTTCAGGGGTCCAAAAGGGATACACAAGCTGTGTGGGAATGTTCACTAGGTATTCTTGCCCAGAAGACCCATGGGGCATGTCTACTGTAGCATGGGGCTCCTGAACAGCCACTCTGATTTGACATCTCCTTTTTTTTTTTTTAAAGATGGGGTTTCACCATGATAGCCAGGCTGGTCTTGAACTCCTGACCTCAGGAGATCCACCCACCTCAGCCTCCCAAAGTGCTACGATTACAGGTGTGAGCCACCGCGCCCGGCTTGACATCTCCTTTAGATGAGATAACTAGCACAGGTCATGGGCTGGGAGATTTTTAATCCCACCTCTCATCTTTGTATTTAGCTGATCTTAGGATTTTCCCTCCTTACAGGCATTTGAGATGCTTCTCATGAATTGAGGCAAAAATGGTTCTCCTCTAAGGGAACTCAAGATGGTGGAGAAGCTTGCTGTCTACCTTGATTTCACTTTTTCCAGTGTAGAAACCTTGAGTCCAGGGGAGTTTTTCCATATGCAGTGCTTGGGAGGTATGTTGTGAATAGAGAAGACAGTATCTTACAGTCTCCTCAGAGTTTTTACTGCCCTATGGGCACAGGGCTTGTCTCAGCCTCAGATTAGAGTCCTGGCACATTGCCAGTAATAATAGTGTTGCTAGATATTTGTGTTTGGCTTTCTATTGGGGGAGATTAAAGCCAAATTGCTTCTACTCCACCATTTTGGTTATAACTCTCTAAGATTTTGTCTATTGTTTTTTTTTTTTTCCCTAGCTTTTATTCAATTGCATCTGATTGTTTTATAATAACTGCTCTGGGAAAAGGTTATTCTCATTGGAAAAAAACAAGTCAGGTCAAAGTCTTACTATAGGATACCTCAAATAATTACAGTTCTCTAGGAATGAAGCTTTGATGGAGCTCTATCTCCATTCTGTTCCTCCAGTTACTGCCAGGCTGTTTTCAGTATGATTGGAGGCTTTATCCTAGGTTTATATTTTCATGCTTTTCATTGATGCTCTACTTCATTGATTTCAGCTCTAACCTGAATTCTTTCTGTTGAGTTTCATCTTTAAGTGGGAGCTTAAATCATTGATATTTAAAACTATACATTTCCCTCAAAGTGCTGCTTTAGTTGCATTCCACAAAATTTTATATGCTGTTTTCATTTTTACTCCAAATATCTCCTTTTGTAATTTTTTACTTGACCCATAGTTTACTTAAATGTGTTGCTTAATTTGCAAACATTTTTGAATTTTGACATTAATTTCTGGCTTAATTCTACTGTGGTTAGAAAACAGATTTTCTGATTTCAATCCTTTTCAATATATTGACAATTTATGGCTCAGAATATAATCAAGCTTGCTAAATGTTCTTTGTATAACTGAAAACAGTTTGCTGCTGCTCTTGGGTGGACTGTTTTATAATATCAATTATGACGAGTTGGTTATTAGCACTGTTCAAGTATCTTATATCTTTATGGATTTTCAATATACTTTTAAAAAATAAGAACTGAGAGAATAGTATTAAAATCTCAAAATGTAATTATGAGTTTGCCCATTTATTATTTCTAGCAGTTTTTAATTAATGTACTGTTTAGCTCTGCTACTGGGCATAAATACTTGTATAATTGCTTTGTCTTCTTGGTCAATACACTCCTATACTATTGTAAAATATGCCTTTAAAAAAAAACTCTAGTAATATTCCTTGTTTCAAAGATAATTTGTTGTGAGGGCTGGGTGTAGTGGCTCATGTCTGTAATCCTAGAACTTTGGGAGGCTGAGGTGAGCAGATCACTTGGCGTCAGGAGTTCGACACCAGCCTAGCCAAAATGGTGAAACCGCGTCTCTACTAAAAATATAAAAACTAGCTGGGCATGGTGCCATGCGCCTTTAATCCCAGCTACTCAGGAAGGTGAGGCAGGAGAATCACCTGAATTCAGGAGGCAGAGGTTGCAGTGAGCCAAGATCACGCAACTGCACTCCAGCCTGGGCAATGGGGTGAGACTCTGTCTTGAAAAAAAAGACAATTTGTTTTATATTCACATAGCCATTTTACTATAATTAGTGTTTGCATGGTATTTTTTAACTTTTAACCTATTTGAGTTGGTATATACTTTTGACGTTTTAACATAAGTCTTTATATTTTAATCTGTTTTTATGCAACCTAACATCTTTTTTTTTGAGACAGAGTCTCCCTCTTGTCACCTAGGTTGGAGTGCTGTGGCATGTCTCAGCTCACTGCAACCTTTGCCTCCTGGGTTCAAGCGATTCTCCTGCCTCAGTCTCCTGTGTAGCTGGAATTACAGGCACACACCACCATGCCCATCTAAGTTTTGTATTTTTAGTAGAGATGGGGTTTCACCATGTTGGCCAGGCTGCTCTAGAACTCCTGACCTCAGGTGATCTGCCCACCTCAGCCTCCCACAGTGCTGGAGTTACAGATGTGAGCCACCATACCTGGCTTTGTTTTTTCTTTCTGAAGTATTTAGGCCATTAATATTTTTTGTAATTATTGATGTATTTGCATTTGTAACAATCATCTTGCTCTTTATTCTGTTTCTCTTATCCATCTTTCATTCTTTTTCTAATTTTCTACCTATTTTTGTATTTTTAAAATTATATTCCACTTGACTTCTATTACTGGCTCATTGCTTATGGCTCTTTTTAGAATTTTGGGCGCTTTTCTTCCTAGGGGCTTTCAACATTCATTTTTAACTTTCAATATCTAGTTTTATATATTATACCCTATTGTATATCTTGTTGGGATCTTACACAAATATTACTTCCATTCCACCTTGTCACTTTTTGAGCTATTTTCACATTTTAATTGCCACAAATATTACCATCCCTATAATAATTACTGATTTTACATTAAAAAACTCAATTACTTTTTGAAGATAATATGTAGAAAAATACTGAATAGTATTTACCCATATTTAACTTTTCTGTTAATTTCCATTCCTTTGTATGAACCCATGTTTCCATCTGCATCTCCTGGTGATAAATTCTCTTGCCATTCATTTGTTCTTTTATTTGCAACTTTTATTTTAGGTTCAGGCAGTACACATGCAAGTTTGTTACACTGGCAAATTGCATATGCCTGGGGATTGGTGTACAAAAAATAATTTTGCCACCCAGGTAGTGAGCATAGTAGCTGATAGTTTTTTGACTCTCACATTCCTTCTACCCTCCATTCTCAAGCAGGCCCTAGCGTCTATTGTTCCCATCTTTGTGTCCATGTGTACTCAATGCTTGGCTTCTACTTATAAGTAAGAAGATAACAGTATTTGGTTTTCTGACCCTAGATAAATACACTTAATGGCCTCTAAGTGCACCCATGTTGCTGAAAATAACACAATTTCTTTTTTTCCCTAGGCTTTAGCTTTCATTAGTTTACAAAAGTTTTCACTATTCTCATATTATTACCAAGTGTAGAAATACCAGAGACTTCCCTCCAACCCCATTCCTTACTCTGCTAGCTTGCATAGATTCTCACAAGAAGTTCATGAATCTTGTTACTTTTGTCCCCATGTATCTATTTTCCAACAGGTTGTTCTCAAGATTTTCCTTTACCAGTTGTTTTCAGCAATTCGTCTTGATTTTATTTGTGTTTAGCCTTGGTTTCCTTGAGCTTCCTAGATCTGTGAGTGATAGGTTCTAAGAAATTTGGAGTCTTTTCAACCATTATTTTTGCATGTTTTTTCTGCCTTCTCCCCACTTCTGAGACTCACATTTACATATATCTTGAACTGCTTTATATTTTCTCACAGATCACTGAGATTCTCTTACAGTGTTTTACCTCTGTGCTTCATTTTTCTTGGTATGTTCTCAAATTCACTGATTTTTCTCCACAAAATTGATGTTTAATCTCCAATAAATTTTCTCTTCAGATATGTTTTCTTTTCCAGAAGTCCCACTTTGTTCTTTTATCTTCCAATTGTCTCACTGTGCTTTAACAAAAGCACAATGTTTTAACAAAAATCTTTAGGATGCTGCAGTTTCTTTAATGTTGTTATGCTAATACCATCTTGCCTGCCACTTGCATCTGGGCTGACATTTTTTCCTGTTTTGGGTCACATTTTTTCCTGTTTTGGGTCACATTTTCCTGCTTCTTTATATAGACAGTGGACATTGTAAAATTTATACTGTTAAGTGGTATTGTTACACTTTTCTAACAATGTTGAAGTTCATTCTGTAGGCAAATACTTGTGAATTGGCTTGATCCTTCTGAATTATTTAAAAAGCAGTTTACAGAAGAGTTGAAATCTTTAGAGATAGGTCTGCTCCCAATTTATGACTTTTCTGGGATTTCCACTGTGTGGGTGATCACTGGTCATAATTAGAACCTTTCTTTGCCACATGTGAACTCTGGGCAGTTTCCAACTTGCAGCTCCCTGACTGCACTTAGTGCCCAGTCAGGAATAGGAACTGCACTCTACACATGTACTACTTAATATTTTCAAAAGAGGCCAGAAAAATCCCTGTGCACATTTCTGAAAATCTTTTCTGTATATCTCCCTCCTCTCTGGAACTCTGCTCTGAGCCAGCCAGCATAGTCTCTCTGTTACCTTCTCAACACAGTAAGAACTTCATGTTCTGTTTGGGACCAGCTTTATCATTATCCAGAATGTGTCTCCAAGTAGAAAGTCTGTGTGATTATTGCACAGCTTCATTTTTTTGTTGTTGTTGTTGACACAGAATCTCACTCTGTCACCGAGGCTGTAATGCAGTGGCATGATCACAGCTCACTGCAGCCTTGACCTCCCTAAGCGCAGATGATCCTCCCACCTCAGTCTCCCACGTAGCTGAGACTACAGGCATGCACCACCACACCTGGCTAATTTTTGTATTGTTTGTAGAATAGGTTTTCACAATGTTGCCAAGGCTGGTCTTGAACTCCTGGGCTCCAGTGACTGCCTTAGGAATCAAAATGCGGGGAATACAGGCATAAGCCACCACACCTGGCCCAAATGATTTTCAGAAGAAAATCAGGGATCACAGTTCTTATACAAACCAATTATTCCATCATGGCTCCAACAGAAGGTCATGTTTTTTGACACTGGTGATGTCACTGGAAAGAAATACTCTTACATATTACTGGTAACAATGTAAATTAACATTTTGAAAAGTAATTGGTCAAAATCTATTAAAATTTAAAATGCACACATACTTTTGACTTGGCAATATACAAACAAAATGTAAGAATAAGCATATAAAGATATTTATTGCACTAGTTTGCAGAAATAGAAAACTCAACCTGAATACTCAGCTTATGGGGAATGGGTATACCATGGCACTGCTGTTACTAGGTTGCTACATGTAATTCTGCAGGCATTTTCAAAAAGAAAAGCAAGGTGCACAAGACAAATACCAACAAAATGTAACGTACAGACCTCATTTAAATCTGGACTCAAACCAAATATTATTGTGAAAGGCTGACTTATCAGTTCAAGATACATACTAAAAATATGTAAGGGGGAAATGGTATACAGCATATTGGTTGTATTTAAAATATCCCCGTGAAAACTTATTGGGAGATAAAACAAGAAAGGCAAAAATAGGGTGATTATTACAGAGGTTAAGAGTACACTGTCCTATTTTATTTTTGCATATGTTTAAAATTCTAAAGTTAAAACAAATTAAGGTGACAGAGATATTTGCAGTTATCCTACTATAGTATACTCTTACCAGACTGAAATGAGACCCATACTTGAGCATAGAAGAAAACATCAAAAAATAAACACCAAAGTTTTAACAGCAGATTAGTGCAATAAAACAAAGGTGGTTTTTTAAAAAATTATTTAGCCGGGTGCAGTGGCTCACACCTGTAACCCCAGCACTTTTGGAGGCTGAGGTGGGCGGATTACTTGAGGTCAGGAGTTCAAGACCAGCCTGGCCAACATGGTGAAACCCCATCTCTACTAAAAATACAAAAATTAGCCAGGTGTGATGGTGTATACCTGTAATCCTAGCTACTCAGGAGGCTGAGGCAGGAGAATCACTTGAACCCAGGAGGCGGAGGTTGTGGTGAGCTGAGATCATGCCATTGCACTCTAGCCTGCGCAACAAGAGCAAAACTCCATCTCAAAAACAAACAAGCAAAAAACAAAAACACAAAAAACACAAAGATAATGTATTAGATGATAACAGATAGCACTGCATATAAAAAAGATAAGTATTTCTTGGGAACATTTGTTTTTCTGTGAGCAGCTTTGTACACAGTAACTCAATTTTGAGGTCTTGAGTTCCAAGAATAATGTGCATCAGTTGCTTGGCATCAGACACAGAACTGGAGACATTGATTGCTGCTCCAGTATATTATTCTCACTCACTGTCACTCACTGAACACCATTAATCTCTTCTGACCATCATCAATTTCTGATCATCAGCCCTCATTCAACATTCTAATTAATACGTTTAAATTATTTAAAGCTGTTTTTATCTTACTGTCATTTCTGTCCATTATGTACTAATACATTACACTTATTGTCAATACATTATTTGTTAAAGTGTAGAGGGAAAATATAATTCATACATTATGTTTTTCAAAATCACTGCATGCACACACATATCTGGTAATTAATTGTTAACTGGCTTTTGAATGTTTTACATTATTCAGAAACCCTGATAGAAGTCATTTAGGTGGTTTAAGTTGAATTCAAATTAAAATTGGTTAGGATTTTTTAATGAACTGAAAACATAGTATTTTTCCTATTTAAAATATTGGGGCCAAATAAAAATAATTTTAAAAAATAAAATAATGGGGCCAGACGTGGTGACTCACACTTGTAATCCCTACATTTAAGGAGGCTGAGGCAGATGGATTGCTTGAGCCTAGGAGTTCAAGATCAGATGGGGAGACCCCATCTCTAAAAAAAATTTTTTTAAAAAAGGAGCCAGGCTGCAGTCAGTAATGGGGGGCTAGGGAGGGACAGCAGGGGTGGGGTGGGAAGGTATAATGAGGGGAGAAATACAAGATATAGGTTATGGGGGGATGAAGGCAGCAAACCATCTTGCCATGTATGTACCTATGCAACAATCCTGCATGATCTGCACATGTACACCAGAACCTAAATTACAATTAAAAAAAGAAAAAGATTGAAAAAAAAAAAAAAAAAAAAGGAGCCAGGCATGGTGGTGAACAGCTATGGTGACAGCTACTTGGCAGGTTGAAGTTGGAGGATCGCTTAAGCCCAGGAGGTCGAGGCAGCAGTGAGCTGTAATTGTGCCACTGTACTCTAGCCTGAACAAGGAGAGTGAGACCCTATTACACACAAACACACACAAAGAATAAAAAAATGAAATGTAGGCTCTGAGATCTGGTTCTCTAAAAATTTACTATTCAGTGTATCAGAAATGGGTTAGATTCAAATGAGGAAAAACTGTAATTGGTAAATTTTGTTTTTATTTCCATTTAAGGCAAATACATATTTTATACACACACACACACACACACACATACATATACATATGTATATATTATGATATATTAATATATATATATATGGAGCTACCTTGACCATCATTTTGGTGATAAATTCTTTTTCCCTTAAAGTAACAAGAAAATGTGGGTCAAAAACTTTTGCTTTCAGAATTTGTTGTAGAAAAATAATCTCTCCTTCACTTTCTTAAAAAAGCAAAACAACAGAAAACATCAATAGCCCTAAAGCAATTTCTGCAAGTTTCTTTCTGGTATGGATTATCTGGTGCTGCAAAACTGATGTGCTCTAAAGTCCTTCATATCTTTGCTACACTCTAAAGGTCTTGTTCTAAAATAAAGTATCTGTTGTTCAAAAAGGGATACATGATAAGAGAATGCTTCCATCTTTTTATTGTACTCATAAAATATTCCCACTATTTGAGTTCTCTAACAGTATGTAATGATAATGGTAATCATTTTAATAATAAATATCAGATACTACCCAAAGGGAATTATATTTATTTATAATTTCATGATTATAATTACAGTATTTTACAAATAGAAAAAACACACCAATTAAGAAATGTATCTGATTTCAGTTAGGATATGGTGAAATGGAGATGATGCTTGATAAAGGATATAATTCAGCTTTATATTCTAGGGTTATACAGATGTAAATTATCTAAGGGGTTTCTGAAGTCATTCTGCATAGGCCTTCTAAGAATGAGTCGATTCTGAGCAGAAGCAAAAGGATGTCCTACATTCATTATAGATATGATACAGATGATGAAGACTTTCTTATATTTAATCACATTCAAGGCTTTCTCAATTATGAAGCTTTATATGTTGAGTAAGTTGTGAAGGACGTCTAAAGTCTTTGCCACACTGGACACATACATAGGGTTTCTCACCAGTATGGATCCTTTGATGCAGAGTAAGTTCTGAACCACGACTAAAGGCCTTCCCACATTCCTTACATTCATAGGGTTTCTCTCCAGTATGAGTTCTCAGATGTTCAGTAAGGTGTGAACCACGAATAAAAGCCTTCCCACATTGTTTACATTCATAAGGTTTTTCACCTCTATGAATTCTCTGATGTTCACTAAGCTGTGAGCCATAAATAAAGGCCTTCTCGCATTCCTTACATTTATAGGGCTTTTCACCTGTATGAATTCTTTGATGATATGTAAGTTGTGTAGTACGAACAAAGGTCTTCCCACATTCCTTACATTCATAATGTTTCTCACCATGAATTTTCTCATGTTGAGTAAGATATGCAACACGAATAAAAGTCTTTCCACATTCCTTACATTCAAAGGGTTTCTCACCTGTATGAATTCTCTGATGTTCACTAAGTTGTTTGCCACAAATAAAGGCCTTTCCACATTCCTTACATTTGTAGGGCTTCTCTCCAGTATGAATTCTTTGATGTTGAGTAAGATTAGAATTAGAAATAAAAGCTTTCCCACATTCTTTGCACTTATAGGGTCTCTCACCTGAATGAACTCTCAGGTGGTAAGTAAGTTGTGAGCCACGAAAAAAGGCCTTTCCGCATTCTTTACATTCATAGGGCTTCTCACCTGTATGAATTCTCTGATGTTCATTCAGTTGGGAGGCACATAAAAAGGCTTTCCCACATTCTTTACATATATAAGGCTTTTCACCAGTATGAACTCTCTGATGATATGTAAGGTGTGAACCAAGAATAAAGGCCTTTCCACATTCCTTACACTCATAGGGTTTCTCACCACTATGAATTCTTTGATGGTAAGTAAGTTGAGAGCCAAGAATAAAGGCCTTCCCACATTCCTTACATTCATAAGGTTTTTCACCACTATGAACTCTCTGATGAAGAGTATATTGTGAACAGTAACTAAAGGCTTTTCCACATTTCTTACATTCATAAGGTTTCTCTCCTGTATGAACTCTCTGATGTTCAGTGAGCTGTGAACCACGAATAAAAGCTTTCCCACATGCTTTACACTGATAAGGTTTTTCATTAGTGTGAATTTTCTGATGTTGAATGAGATCAGAACTACGACCAAAGGCCTTTCCACATTCCATACACTCATAAGGTTTCTCACCAGTCTGAATTATCTGATGTTGACCATAGCTTGGCTTTTTGCTGCAGGTATTCCTATGCTTCCTGACTTTGGAGCGTTTTTCTATATTATGATTTTTCTCATGTTGAATAAGGCATGACAGGTAGCAAAAATCTTGTCTACATTCCTTACTTTTGTACAATTTTTCCTTGGTAGGAATTATCTGATGAAAAGTAGAAGAGGTTGAATGGCTTTCAGTGGCCTTTTCTTCACAGGTAATTTTGACACACATGTAAAGTCCTTCCTGACTTGCTTCTTGACACTCTAAGTTGTCTTTGCACTCCATATTGTCTTCAAGACCATTGTATTGAAGGTGATGGTTGATAAACTTCCCCATATTCTCCCACTGGAGTGATTCCATTTCATAAATTTCCTTTTCTGGAGATAACTTGTTGATCTCACGACTGGATTCCAAGTCTGCAGAATAACAAGAAAGCAAATTTCTGCTTTTGTTTACAAGGAGAAATACTTCTATGGTAAAAAATGATAGATAAAAATAATTCTCTTAAGAACAGAATGGCTTAAACAGTACAAAAATATTTGTATTTTAGGCACATTTTTAAAAAATGTGCCTTTAAAAAGGCACATTTAAAGGCACAAGGAGAGAATAAAGGCACTTTTTTTTAAAGGCACAAGGAGAGAATAAAGAACAAGGAAAAAACAGGTTAAGTCAGTGGTTCTCAAACTTTGGAATGGCTTAGAAACACCCAGGAAGCTTATAAAATACAATAAAAACACCCTCTTGAAAAGAAACAGATGTCTAGCTGGACATACAATCTATCAGCAAATCCCATCAGCTCTCCTGTCAACATTTATTAAGAATCTGACCACCTCCACTGCCACCATCCTAGGCCAAGTCACCCATCTCTCACTGTCATAACTTCTCAGCTGGTTTCCCTACTTTCATCCTTGCTTCTGTAATCTATTCTTCACACAGCAGCCAAAGGAATTCTCTTAAAATGTAGTTTATATCACATCATTCCCCTGCTAAAACCTTCCATCTCAGGATAAAAACCAAAGTCCTTAATATGGCTCACAAGACCCTATACAAGTTTGCTCTTGGCCACTTTTCTTTTTTTTTTTTTTTTGAAAGAAAAAAAGAAACAGCAAAAGAAAGAAAAAAAAGAATGAAAGAGAGAAAGAAAGAGGACGAGAAAGAGGGAGAGAGATTGGGATTCTTGTTTTATTGCCCCGGCTAGAATGCAGTCTAAAAATGGGTATTAAAAACCTCTTTTATGCCAATAATTGTGCTTAACAATGGAGACAGGAAGGAATAGGGGATGAAAATAACAAATAAGCAGACAACCAATATTTTATTTAAACCTGTGAAATGCTATGCAATTGCTGAGGAGTGATTTACTTCCAATTATGTGGTCACTTTTAAAATAGGTA
>PVKP010041655.1:0-18601 GCA_004027715.1 Plecturocebus donacophilus | reverse complement strand
CTGAATAGCTGGGATTACAGGTGCACGCCTCCATGCCTGGCTAATTTTTGTACTTTTTGTGGAGACTGGGTCTCACTGTTGCCGAGGCTGGCTTGAACTCCTGGACTTGAGCAATCAGCCTGCCTCGGCCTCCCATTCCAGGCATGAGCTGCCATGCCTAGCTTAGATGTGAGTTTTTGTTTTTTGTTTTGAGATGGAGTCTCTGTCACCCAGGCTGTACAGTGGCGTGATCTCGGCTCACTGCAACCTCCACCTCCGGGTTTAAGCAGTTCTTTCTCAGATTCCCGAGTAGCTGGAACTACAGGCACACGCCACCATGCCCAGCTAGTTTTTGTATTTTTAGTAGAGACGGGGGTTTGCCTTGTTGATCAGGCTGGTCTTGAACTCCTGACCTCAGGTGATCCACCCGCCTCAGCCTCCAAAGTGCTAGGATTACAGGCATGGGCGACCACACACGGCCAGATACAGTTGTAAAGCCAGAACTGATAACTAATTTGTTTCGTCTCTAATTCATTTGAACTGATAACGAGAGATGCTTTTTTAAACACATAGCTTAAAAACAGTTCTTGCAGACATACCAAGTTAGCATAATAGTCCACCAATATTGGAAATTACACATTTGATAAAGTTCAGATATTTGGATGCATACTTCTTACTGGAAGCGGCACTGAGAACAGGAGGCGCAGACTTTGCCGCCAGCAGAGATGGAGGAGGAAGGAGGAAGCAGGCCACGGTGGGGCGTCTCCTGCTGCCCCACAGTAACCCCCGCGTTTCCCCACCCCCGCAGGAGGAGCTCGCCAACACCATCTCGCAGCTGGTCCATGCTGTTAACAACTCAGCAGCTCGTAAGTCCTGTTGTTTCTTCTCCTGCCTCCCGAGCTCTCCAGTGTGCTAGTTTCATGGAAACCTTGTGCCGGTGTTGTGCAGCTGTCAGAGGACTAGCCGTTCCTGTTTGTAAAAGCTGTGATCAACTTAGTTGTTGACTGCTGAGAGGGTGAAGTGTCTTAAGGAGAATCTTGACATCTCAAAATTTCAGAAAATGCTTTTAGAAATAACAGTCCTCCAAATCTCCAAATTCTGAGTTAACACTTGGAGCCTGGAGAGCCAGATGCAGGGTCCCCAGTGACCTCTGGATGTCAAGTTAATCTTCCCCAAGAGCAGAGCCGCCACTGGTAATAAATATGAAGTAACTCCTCTCTACCAGAGAAAAGGCAGAGGGAGGATTTGTTAAGGTACTTCTGTGTCAGGCATTGATTACTTACCAAGGAAGGAAAAGGCAGCAGACTTAGTTTGTTCTGCTTAATGCTCTTCTGAAAACCATCCTGATGACTTCAGCAACCCCCAGTGGTTCTCTGGATACTAGTGGACTCCAGTGAACAAAATTCTACATGCGATGTATGGTATAGATTTGCAAAGAGTAAAAAAGAATTGTGCAAAAAGAAAGCCCAAAAAAATAAATTAACAAAAATTGTTTTGAGCAAAAAAGTGCTCGCTTTGTGGTTCAGAAGAGAAAAATTGAATGCTTTGTGCTGTAGCTCATCCAGATGACACCTATCATCAGACACAAATCTGAGTTTCTACATGGATTATAAAACAGTGAGAATTAATGGTTTGAGATTGAATGTTAGGTACCGACGTAGAGGAAGGGTCACTAGCAGTGGAATGAGGAATCTTGATTTTAAGAGAAACATGGCTTTTGCACTGGAAAATGCTCCAGAGAGCATTCTAATCTGATGTTACAATGTTGCCAGCCTTCCTATTATTATGTTTTTATTTAAATGTAAAAGATCAAGGCCGGCATGGTGTCTCAAGCCTGTAATCCCAGCACTTTGAGAGGCGGGGGTGGGTGGATCACTTGACTTTAGGAGTTTGAGACCAGCCTGGCCAATATGGCGAAACCCGTCTCTACTAAAAATACAAAAATTAGCCAGGTGTGGTGGAGCGCACCTGTAGTCCCAGCTACTCGGGAGGCTGTGGCAGGAGAATCATTTGAACCTGGGAGGCAGAGGTTGCAGTGAGCTGAGATCCCACCATTGCTTTCCAGCCTGGCCACCAAGTGGGACCCCCGTCTCAAAAATAAAAATAAAAAAGTAAAAGATCTGCACAGTCCAGGCGATGTTTAAAAATAAATAAATGTAAAAGAAATGATTGAGTATAATTATCAAACAGATTTTCTAGCTGCCCAAGAATAACTGAGAAAAGTGAATAATCAATAATGCTAGTTTGTTTCTGTTCATTATTTTCTTGCTGTATGGTAATATGTTAATGTGGAAGCCAAGTATTTAGAGCCTTTTGTTCACTGCAGAACACCTGTTCATTCAGACCTTTTGGCAAACCATGAATCGAGAATGGAAAGGAATAGACAGGCTACGCCTGGACAAATACTATATGGTAAGATCTGCCACAGTTACTTCAAAAATTCCTGGGAAGAAAAGAATGTCCTTTATCTTAAAAACAATGGAAAGGTTTATTTCTGAAGCACTTTGGGAGGCTCCAGGCTTATTGTGAAGGAAGAATTTGAATGTGTCCTGGAAAGCTGCTCTGTTTTAGCTTTTGTAGCTCTTACGGATGAGTTTGGGGAGCATTAGTGAATACGTTGGGTGTTTTTTCAGACAGAGTCCCACTCTGCTGCACACGCTGGAGTGCAGTGGCACGATCTCAAATCGCTGCAACTTCCACCTCCAGGGTTCAAGCGATTCTCATGCCTCGGCCTCCTGAGTAGCAGGGACTACAGACGTGCACCACCATGCCTGGCTAATTTTTGTGTTTTTAGTAGAGATGAGGGTTTGCCATGTTGGCCAGGGTGGTCTTGAACTCCGGCCTCAAGAGATCTGCCTGCCTCGGCCTCCCAAAATGCTGGGGTTACAGGCATGAGCCACTGCTCCTAGCAATAAATATGTATTTTGATCTAGAGGTTAAATATGATTGTTGTGAATATTTTTTCACTTTTGGGATCCAAGCCATACTGTTTTCATTGGTCTCATTTTGATGAGTTGATTAATATTTCTTACCTTTCCTTTTTTTTTTTTTTTAACAAAAATTGCCTATCTTTAGCTGATTCGTCTGGTCCTGAGGCAGTCCTTTGAAGTCCTGAAGCGAAACGGCTGGGAAGAAAGGTCAGTAAACAATTCAAACAGCATCTGGTAGCCTTCAAACTTAAAAGGTAGAATGTTTTCAAGTGTTCTGATCTGTGCCTCCTACTCCATAGAGTACCATGAGAAGCTAGATACATCGTCACTTGTAGAGAATTGAAATCCAGCAGGGGGTGTAAAATAGTTAAATATATATGACAGTTAACATTTTATGCTGATTTAAGTGATTGCTTTTTTTCCTTGTAAAGTGGTTTTAGCCCTGCATTGATTGTTAAGCAGTGTGGGTACTAGACGGAATATTTTTGTTTCTCTTTGGGAAGTGTGAAGTGTTGGCATACTGTCACTCACAGAGCCATGTGTGTTTGCGTCTGTAGCCGAATCAAGATTTTCTTAGATGTCCTGATGAAGGAGATCCTGTGTCCTGAGAGTCAGTCTCCTAACGGAGTGAGATTCCACTTCATTGATATTTATCTGGATGAACTCTCCAAAGTGGGGGGGAAGGAGGTAAGCAGCTGCTGACAGGCTGCCCATGGGGTCAGGGAGCTGCCGGTGTTTGCCGTAGTAGCCAGTGAAGTGCTGTGGACTGGCACTTCACCTGCCCAGCGACTGCAGCAGCATGAATTGCTTCAGTCCTGCCTTGGAAATGTGTCCGAAGCAGCTGGTGGGATGGGATTTATGCACTGAGGATGTACATGACAGTCTTACCTGTAAAACAGAATTGAAAGCAACCTGCAGACTACAGTCAAGAACTCACACAGAGGAGTACTCAGGACCCAGGGAGCTTTATAAAATGGTAGGAAAGCTATGCAAATGGTAGACATTTTTAAGGTATATACTCATGTAAATAGACAAAAGGCTGGAAAGGAAACATACATTTTTTTAGTATATAAATGATTCCCTGAATGTGGGAATATGCACAAATTTTACTTTTCTTTCACAGGTGTTTTGCAGGAACATTTTTTTTTAATTAAAAGAAAATATGTTATATTGAAAAGAGTGATTCTTTTGTCTTACACTTGGAGGCACTGTCCCTGTTTGCCCCTCTTGTAGAGGGAGTGTATTCATGTCCCGTATCAAGTTGGTGCAGCCCGCGGCCTGAGGGCTGTGTGCCACCCAGGGCAGCTTTCAGTGTGGCCCAACATGAACTCATAAACTTTCTTAAAATATGACTAATTTTTTTGCAATTTGTTCTTAACTCATCAGCTATTGTTAGTGTTTGTGTATTTTATGTGTGACCCAAGACAGTTCATCCACTGTGGCCCAGGAAAGCCAAAAGATTGCGCACCCCTGTTCTATATGTTGGGCTATAGGATAGAGCAGGTTGGACTGGCTGGCTTTCTCCAGCCACTGCTCTAAGATACCAAGTAGCTGGAGGGCGGCCTTGATCTTGAGCCTGATTCCAGGCTTCTGTGGCATTTCGTGGGGGCACTGAGGCTACGTGAGCCAGGCATTACTTGGCCTAACTCCACCTTTGTAACAGATGTAAATGGTCCCTTTTTCAAAGACATGTCAAGAAGGGAAAAGGCTCTTTGTTTCTCAATTTTTCCCTTTTTTATTTCTAAATTACAGCTTTTGGCAGATCAGAATCTCAAGTTTATTGATCCTTTCTGCAAAGTCGCCGCAAAGACCAAGGAGTAAGTGGTTCCCATGTTCGTTCCTGCTACTTCGAGGCACTTGCCTCTGGGGAGCCTGGTGTGGAGTACTCATACTGCTTCCCAGCAGAGAGCAGCTGGAGAAGGCATCGCAGCTTTGGGCAGTGATTTGACTTACTTATTCCAAGAATGCCCTCTCACACCCAGAGATCTGACCGCTGGGCATCCTATGCCTGTCAGGTGGCACTTGGGCAGTTCCTCTCAGATGCTTGCTGGCTCGTGAGGGCCGCTCCAGACCACAGTGATGTGTGTGGGGCTTCCCTCTGTGCTCCGGAAGCCAGCAGGCCAGGCCGTTTGTTCTCATCGCCCTCGCCACTGTGCTTTCTCCCGCAGCCACACCCTGGTACAGACCATAGCAAGGGGCGTGTTCGAAGCTATCGTAGATCAGTCTCCTTTTGTGCCTGAAGAGTCAGTGGAGGAACAGAAGACAAAAGTGGGCGATGGTGACCTCTCTGCAGAGGAGATGCCTGAAAATGAGGTGACGTTGAGAGGAGCTCTCAGTAAAAAGAAGACAGGTAAGAGGGTGGTACTGGTCTGTCTAGCTTTATTTCTGGTAAAATCCTCAAACAGTTTTTAATACGTTTGTTGGCATCTTACTGAATGCAACCTAGAATTGATGGCTCTACCTCAGCCCCTCCCAAGAAAGGCAGTAGAGGTGGGTTCAGTGTGCCTGGGGGGTGCCTAGCAGGGCTCTGGGGAGACCCAAGACCTGTCCCATGTGGCGTACACACATTTCTCCACCTCCCAGAACCTCAGGACTCTCCTCGAGGATTTTCCCGTTGTCACTGCTAGTGCTTTGGAGTTTGTTTGCTTTGTTGTTTTATTTGACATACTTCAACACCTTAGCATGGCCTCATTCCTATGGGCTATGGGAGGGATGCGCACTTGTTTCTGTAGCTGTCATTTCTCACCCCACAGCTTCCTTCAGGTTCTTTTTCTTTGGATGTTTAAATGCCCACCGGGGGCTGACATCATTCTTACTACTGTGTCTGCGGAGTTGGTGTAGAATGTGCATTTGAAGTTGCAGGACTATCAACACCCTCACCACAGTGCCTTATGGCATCTCAGTGCACAGAATGAGGGAAATGGTGAGGACGCAGTTGACCCATGCTGTTCAAGTGCTATGTGACCGTTTAAAAGCAAAGTTACCAAAAACTAAGGACCAAAGGAAATTTAATATACATGTATGTATTTTTTTAAAGCAGGGCACAAACTCTACGTAGAAGGAGCCCAATTTGTTGTTTGGGTTTTCTTTAATTATTACGGCTATATGATAGTTGTGCATCTGATTTGTTTTTAAATGTTTATTTGTGCTTTTATTATTTTTTTTTCCTAAAAGGTCATTTTATTTATTTTGATAGTGTAGGGAACAGGTTTGGGTTACATGGATAAGTTCTTTAGTGGTGATTTCTGAGATTTGGGCACACCTGTCACCTGAGCAGTGTACACTCTTCCCAATGTGTAGTCTACTATCTGTCACCTGCTCCCACCCTTCCCCTGAGTCCCCAAAGCCCGTTGTATCATTCCTAAGCCTTTGCATCCTCTTAGCTTAGCTCCCACTTTTAAGTGAGAACATTCAACATTTGGTTTTCCATTCCTGAGTTACTTCACTTAGAATAATGGTCTCCAACTCTGTCCAGGTTGCTGTGAATGCCATTATTTCATTCTTTTCTATGGCTGAGTAGTATTCCATGGTATACATACCACATTTTCTTTACCCAGTCATTGGTCGGTGGGCATTTTAGGCCGGTTCCATGTTTTAGCTGTGAATTGTGCTGCTATAAACATGCATGTGCAAGTGTCTTTTTCATATAATGCCTTCTTTTCCTCTGGGTAGATACCCAGGAGTGAGATTGCTGGATCAAATAGTAGATCTACTTTTAGTTATTTAAGGAATCTCCACACTGTTTTCCATAGTGGCTGTAATAGTTTACATTTGCACCAGGAGTATAAAAGTGTTCCCTTTTCACCACATCTGTGTCAACATCTTTTTTTTTTTTTTTTTAAGACAGAGTTTCACTCTTGTTACCCAGGCTGGAGTGCAGTGGCACAATCTTGGCTCACTACAACCTCTACCTCACGGATTCAAGCAATTCTTCTGCCTCAGCCTCCTGAGTAGATGGGATTATAGGCGCCTGCCACCATTCCCAGCTAATTTTTTGCATTTTTAGTAGAGATGGAGTTTCATCAGGTGGGCCAGGCTGTTCTCAAACTCCTGACCTCTGGTGATCCTTGGCCTCCCAAAATGCAGGATTATAGGCGTGAGCCACCAAGCCTGGCCGTCAACATCTATTATTGTTTTATTTTTTAGTTATGACCATTCTTGCAGGAGCGAGGTGGTATCTCATTGTGGTTTTCATTTGTATTTCCATATATTTGTTGACCATTTGTATATTTTCTTTTGAGAATTGTCTGTTCATGTCCTTAGCCCACTTTTTGATGGGATCGATTTTTTCTTGCTGATTTGATTCCTTGTAGATTCTGGATGTTGTTAGTCCTTTGTTGGCTTCATAGTTGGCAAATATTTTCTCCTATTCTGTTTGTTTATTCTGCTGATTATTTCTTTTCTATGCAAAAGATTTTTAATTAGGTCCATCTATTTTTGTTTTCATTGCATTTGCTTTTGGGTTCTTAGTCAGGAACTCCTTGCCTAAGCCAACATCTAGAAGAGTTTTTCCAATGCTGTCTTCTACAGTTTTTATGGTTTTAGATATCACATTTAAGTCTTCGATTTGTCTTGAGTTGATTTTTCTCTAAGGTGAGAGATGAGGATCCAGTTTCATTCTTCTACATGTGGCTTGACAGTTATCCCACCATTTTTGAATAGGGTGTTTTTTTCCCTGCTTTGTTTTTGTTTGCTTGGTTGAAGATCAGTTGAGTGTAAGTATTTGGGTTTATTTCTGGGTTCTCTTTTCTATTCCATTGGTCTACGTGCCCATTTATACCAGTAGCATGCCATTTTGGTGACTATGGCCTTATAGTATAGTTTGAAATCAGGTATTCTGATGTTTCCAGGTTCGTTCTTTTTTTGGGGGGTAGGGGGCAGTCTTGCTCTATCACCCAGGCTGGAGTGCAGTGGTGCAATCTCAGCTCAGTGCAGCCTCTGCCTCCCAGGTTCAAGTGATTCTCATGCCTCAACCTCCCTAGTAGCTGGAATTATAAGTGTGTGTCACCACACCCAGCTGTTTATTTTATTTTTAGTAGAGACTGGTTTTCACCGTGTTGGCCAGGCTGATGTCAAACTCCTGACCTCAAGGGATCTGCTGGCCTCGGCCTCCCAAAGTGCTGGGATTACAGGCATGAGCCACCACACCTGGCCTCCAGATTTGTTATTTTTACTTAGTCTTGCTTTGGCTATGCAGACTCTTTTTTGGTTCCATATGAATTTTAGGACTGTTTTTCTAGTTTTGTGAAGAATGATGATGGCATTTTTATGGGAATTGCATTGAATCTGTAGATTGCTTTTGCCAGCATGGTTGTTTTCACAATATTGATTCTACCCACCCATGAGCGTGGGACGTGCTTCTGTGTTTCCATTTGTTTCTGTCATCAGGGACTGCTTTCAACAGTGTTTGTAGTTTTCCTTGTGGAGATCTTTCACGTCCTTGGTTAGGTATGTTCCTAAGGTTTTGGGGGTTTTTTGTTTTGTTTTTTGTTGTCATTGTTGTTTTGGTGGGTTTTTGGCAGCCGTTATGGGAGGGATTGAGTTCTCGATATGATTCTCAGTTTGGTCGTTGGTTGTCGGTGTACAGCAGTGCTGCTGATTCGTGTACTTTGATTTTGTTTCCTGAAACTTTGCTGAGTTCATTTACCAGTTCTAGGAGCTTTTTGGATGAGTCTTTATGGTTTTTTAGGTATACAATCATATCATCAGCAAACACTGACTGTTTGACTTCCTCTTAACCAATTTGGATGCCCTTTGTTTTTTTTTTTTTGTCTGATTGCACTGGCCAGGACACTGTTTATGCTTTTGAAAAATCTGGAAGAATAAACCAAAGTGTTTTATTTATTTATTTATTTTTAGAGACAGGGTCTGACTCTGTCACCCAGGCTGGAGTGAACTGGATTGATTATGGTTTACTGCAGCCTTAACCTCCTGGGCTCAAGTGATCCTCCCACCTCGGCCTCCCAAGTAGCTGAGACCACAAGCACACACCTCTTTTTGTAGACAGTGGTCTCACTGTGTTCCCCAGGCTGGTCTTAAACTCCTAGGCTGAAGTGTTCCACCCACTTTGGCCTCCCACAGTGCTGGGATTAAAGGCGTAAACACCGCATCCAGCCCAAAATGGTAATAGTTAGCTGTAGGTGGCAGAATTATGGGTGATTTCTGTTTTCTTTGTACTTCTCTATTTTCTACAGTGATTATATATTATGTTTAATCAGAAAAAATCAAGCTGGGTGCAATGGCTCATGCCTGTAATCCCAGCACTTTGGGAGACCCAGGTAGCCAGATAACTTGAGGTTAAGAGTGCAAGACCAGCCTGGCCAACATGGTGAAACCAAGTCTGTATCAAAAAATACAAAACTTAGCCAGGTGTGGAGGTGCACGCCTATTGTCCCAGCTACTCGGAAGGCTGAGGTGGGAGATTCACTTGAACCTGGGAGGCGGAGGCTGCAGTGAGCGGTGATCACACCACTGTCCTCCAGCCTGGGCAACCAAACAAAACCCTGTCTCAAAAAGTAAATAAACAGTTAGATAGAATCAATAATCTTTTTTCCCTTTTTTTTTTTTTCTCAGACCTGGCCCAGGATGTAATTTTTCTTTTTCTTTTTGAGATGGAGTTTCATTCTTGTCACCCAGGATGGAGTGCAATGGCGCGATCTCGGCTCACCACAACCTCTGCCTCCTGGGTTCAAGCAGTTCTCCTGCCTCGGCCTCCCGAGTAGCTGGGATCACAAGAATGCACCACTGTGCCCGGCTAATTTTGTATTTTTAGTAGAGACAGGGTTTCTCCATGTTGGTCAGCCTGGTCTCAAACTCCCGACCTCAGGTGATCCACCCACCTTGGCCTCTCAAAGTGCTGGAATTGTAGATGTGAGCTACTGCACCCAACCTTTTTTTTGCTAAGACACACCTTATTAGACAGTGGCTCCTGTGGAAGTAGTCACCTCTGTGTATTTGGTATGTCAAGAATTTCGTCTTTGGGTATATTTTGACAGCACTGGGCAAAAGTCATTCCAGAAAAGATGGACTCAGTGATGAAAGCGGAAGAGATGGCTGTGGAACCTTTGAGGACACGGGGCCACTTCTCCAGGTGGGTGGCCTTTGTTGCTTTTTATGGAATATAGATTTGCTGTGGAGTAGCCTGACTAGAGAATTAGGGTCACAGCTAGTTAAGCTGTAAGGCCTGAAGTGTAAACTCCTTTTAAATCCCTTCAGTCACTAAATGTCACCTTCCTAAGAATAAGCTTATTGGAGACAAGGAAATGTAACTATGATGGAGTTTTGAAAGAGATAGTAGCCCTGATTTGAATGGCTAAGCTCTGCACTGTTCTCTACCACAGAACCAGCCCTAATGGCACTTTTCAAATAAAAAAAAAGTTTACCAAGTACAGATTGCAAATTTGGATTAAACTTAAAAAGAAGCACACCCTCCAGCCAGGCATAGTGGCTCACGCCTGTAATCCCAGCACTTTGGGAGGCAGAGGCGGGTGGATCACCTGAGATCAGGAGTTTGAGACCAGCCTGGCCATCATGGGGAAACCCTATCTCTCCTAAAAATACAAAAATTAGCCAGATGTAGTGGTGTGAACCTGTAATCCCAGCTACTCGGGAGGCTGAGGGAGGAGAATGGCTTGAACCAGGGAGGTGGAGGTTGCAGTGAGTTGAGATGTGCTAGTGCACTCCAGCCTGGGCGACAGAGTGAGACTTCGTCTCAAAAGAAAAATGAAAAAATGAAGCACTCCCAGGTAAATTTTGTTGTATGTACTCTATCACAATTTTTTTTTTTAAAGAAAGAATTACTTACCCAGCTTCTCCCAAGAATAGACAGAACATGAGTGTGTTAAGATAGTGCTTATGCGCCTGGGTGCCAGGCCCCAGCACGTGCTTGTTTAGCCTGTCTGTTGCCAAATGCTTCAGTAAGGGTTTTCTCTTACTATAGATGTAAATGTCCAAGTCAGGCAGTGTTGTGGCTGCAGACTTACGCGTAGTTTCTCTTCCTGCCTAGTTTGACTATAAGGCTGTTGCTGATCGACTCCTGGAAATGACCAACAGGAAGAACACCCCGCCCTTCAACAGGAAGCGTCTCTCCAAACTCATCAAAAAGTCAGTGACTAGGGAGAGGGTTTCTCAAATCATCACTGTGGGTCAAGCCCAGCCCCTCTAGTTATGGTCTCCTGGTGTGGGAAAGCCATCTGCTTGCTCTTCTCTTTTCTTTCTTATTTTTTTGTCCTTTAATGTTTTTGTTTATAGCAATGTGATAGACACATGTAAGCTGAAAAGTTTAATGGAAACAGCAGTCCCACCCCTCAGGTTCTATTCTTCCAGTGCAGCCATACTCACCTCTTAGCTGCTTTAGAATGAGGTGAGGAGAAGCTTATTAATGTCTAAAATTAACCAACCAGAAACTGAGGTGAATCTCTTGTTTCGGTACCTTCTGCTGGTGTGCTGCTGAGATAGACGGGGTTAATTACTTACCTGTCCCCTCCCTCCCATGTGCTTATGCCAAAAGTGTTCATTAATTCAGCTGTCAGTGTTGATGTCACTCTGACTGCAGTGACATGATGACCTGGAATTCACTGTAGGGCCTCGTGCGCTGTTTGCTGTCACTAGGGACAAATAACAACTGTCTGATCCCGCTCTGGGAGCCAGGCACTGCTCTGAGTGGTTTCCATGTCAAGCCCCTAGAAAACAGCTCCTGTAGTTTTGCCCATTTCCCAGCTGGGTTACCAGAGCACAGGATGGTCCTAGCTTGCCCCAGTCCCTGCCATCCAGTGTCCCCTCCCCCGTGAACCTCCTCACACTGTGCCTCGATGCTCCCTGTTTGTTCCAATGCACAAAAATTGTATAGAGCAAAACACAGCTTTGCCTTTCTCCACTGGAGAATTGAATATGAGCAGAGATCTAAGCCATTTCTGCTTTCAGAAACAAAAACTTGAATTTCTTCATTTGATTTGGGTGTGCCAAGATGTACCTCTGCCTGCCACGTCCTTGCTGGTATGCTGGTAACCGCGGTGGCACTGGCCTTGACCTTTTTTGCCTTTGTATTGCACCACCTTTCCTTCACAGAATTTCCTCTCTAGCCTCCCCTCCTGGAGGGGAACGTGGATTAACAAAGACTTAACTGTTGCTTATATTTTAAAAATTGAATACATAAGTCTACAGAAGACAGAAAGAAGGGATTTCTTTATGAACATTTGTGACTCTTTTTTTCATTATTATTTTATTTTATTTTTTAGATTCCAAGACCTCTCTGAAGGTGAGACATGCTGAGGATCATCATTCATGATGTTTTTCATGAACTGGGGGTGTTATGCCAAACGCTGAGAAACAAGATTGAAAGAACTTTACTGAAAACCTCTAATAAGAAAGAGTAGTCCTCAGCCCAGGCAAAATAGCCAGGCCTCATCTCTACTAAAAATGAAAAAATTAGCCAGGCACGGTGGAGTGAGCCTGTAGTTCCAGTCACCGGGAGGCTAAGAGGGGAGGATCCCTTGAGCACAGGAGGTCCCGGATGCAGTAAGTTGTGATCACACCACTGCACTCCAGCCTGGGTGACAGAGCAAGACCCCAACTTTTAAGAAAGAAAGAGCAGCCCTTACCTAGTCACACGGCAGCACAGCTGTGGGGAGTGATACAGGCCTAGGGCCCCCTGCAGCCTGCCCGCTTTCCTATCCCTGGCTCTCCCCTAACGCCGGAGCCGGAGGGCAGACTCCTCTCAGGTGTGAGTGGCATGAAGTTTTGGTTTGGTTTTTGTTTAACTAGATGGATTTTCATTGGCCTAGGAAGGTTTTAAATGGATACTCTATGAAGGTGAAAAATGTAATTTCTCAGAATCCCTTTCATTTGCTGTGATGATCAGCATTGCTCCCAGGAAAGGCTGCTGTAAGCTTGGTTACATTCGGACAAGTCAGCGAGGTCACCCCATACTCCTCATGCACTAGGGACACTTGAAATTGGGAAAAGCCAGCTGGGCGCGGTGGCTTATGCCTGTAATCCCAGCACTTTGGGAGGCTGAGGCAGGCGGATCACGAGGTCAGGAGTTCAAGACCAGCCTGACCAATATAGTGAAACCCTGTCTCTACTAAAAGTATAAATTAGCTGGGCGTGGTGGTGCGCACCTGTAGTCCCAGCTGCTCGGGAGGCTGAAGCAGCAGAATTGCTTTAACCCAGGAGGCAGAAGTTGCAGTGAGCCAAAATCTCGCCACTGCACTCCAGCCTGGGCTTCAGAGCGAGACTTCGTCTCAAAAAAAAAAGAAATTGGGAAAAGCACCAGCAAGCTGGTTGGAATGCAAAGACTGCGTTAGCGAAGCCCCCAGAGTTCAGCCATGGAGGGTGTCACCCGGGACTTGTGATCCCTTGCCTTTTCTTGGCTGAGAAATCCACAAAGCTTTTTTAAGTCTATAATTCCTGTGTCAGCTGCGTTCAGGTTTGGGTGGGAGAAACAGGAACAATGATGATGAGGCAGAGATTGGGAGGGGTGCCGCTCTTAGGCCACTGGGACAGTCTCGAGCATCTGGACAAGCTGACAATGTGTCACTCTGGCATCTAGGAGGCAGTATATCTCAACTCAGTTTCACTGAGGACATTTCTGCTGATGAAGATGACCAAATCCTCAGTCAAGGAAAGCATAAGAAGAAAGGAAATAAACTTTTAGAGAAAACTAACTTGGAAAAGGAGAAAGGTAAGCTGTAAAGCTGAAAAGAGGGCATGACTCAGCCCCTGGGGAGTGGTGTGCACTGTGGAGGCCTCAACATGAGCTCATGCCTTCATAAAGCATCAGCAGAGCCCACAGCTTCCGTTTTTCATGGCTGAGCGGTAAAGGGGGTTTTCCAAGTGTTCTGCTGTTTCCGACAGAGCCACCATCCCCGCCTTTCCCCCACCTCTCGCTACTCACGTCCGCCAGCTCCCCAGGGCACCTCTGCAGGGAAGCAGGAGCTGCAGGGAGCGCGCAGCGGGGGGCGACTGTTTGACGACCACTCTAGATCCACGGTTTTTACCTGTGGGTCCTAAAATTAATAGAAATCAGATCATGTGTGTTTAAATGGACAGAAGGAAGGCTTCCAGTCATCGTTGGGGATGGAGGAAGTGAGACCGACAACAAAGGTAGTGGGCGCACTGGGTACCTCAAGTGAGATGGAATCTTTCCTGGTGGTAGAATGTCAGGAAATTCTATCCGCCAATCATACTGTCTCAGAATTACCAGCAGGACTCTGGCCCAGCCGGCATTGGGGTGCTTGTTGATCGGTTTGTGTCTTTTTAGGAAGCAGAGTCTTTTGTGCAGAGGAAGAGGACAGTGAAAGCAGTCTTCAAAAGAGAAGAAGGAAGAAGAAGAAAAAGCAGCACCTCCAGCCTGAAAATCCAGGCCCAGGGGTTGCAGCCCTGTCCCTAGAAGAAAACAGGGGCAGAGAGCCAGAGGCCACTGGGCAGAAAGCCCTGAATCTGCGTGTGGCCGAGTGGGGGGCAGAGGCTGTGTCCAGCACTGGGGAGGAGAGTGGCTCTGAGCATCCTCCTGCTGTCCCCGTGCACAATAAAAAGAAACGGCCACGGAAGAAGAGCCCAAGGACCCACAGGGAAATGTCGGAATCAGCAGTCTTGCCACCAGAGGATGTGTCTCAGGGTGGCCCGAGTGGTAGCCATCCTCAGGGACCTAGAGGGTCCCCGACAGGTGGAGTCCGACCCCTAAAACGAAAGTGGAAGCTCGGAGTTGTCCCTGTCAATGGCAATGGCCTGTCTGCACTGACCTGGTCTCCACTGCAGCAGGAAGGCCCTCCCACTGGCCCAGCGGAGGGGGCGAACAGCCACACCACCCCGCCCCCGTGCAGGAGGCTGCAGAAGAAGAAGGCAGAGCCCGGCGACCTGGAGCTCTGTGGCCTGTCCAGCCAGAAAACCGAAAGCCTGAAAAAGAGGAAGAAAATGAGAGAGATGTCAAACTTGGTAGAGCACAACGGGGTGTCGGAGTCTGAAGCCGGGCAACCCCATACTCTGGTAAGGTGGGAGACCCACAGGCCAGCTCACCGCAGAGGCGCTCAAACACGTCCGGGGGCCTCCCTGTCTCCTGAGGGAGAGGGTGGGGGCTGGCGGCCAGGCCTCTGGACTCAGCAGCAGGTAGAATAGGGCATGTTGATAACCCCCTTCACTCAGGAGGAAATCACAAGTGACCAGTTACTCAGGTCCTCGTCGGCCACCTTCACTCCCCCAGGCCACATGCTTGGGTTTGGGAGGTTCCCGCCCCAAGCTGGGCAGGTTATCCCTTGGGCCAGGTACTGCTGCCCCAGGCATGTTCAGTCTGATCTGGGCCTCCAGCAGATGCAGTCTGGTTTTCTTCATCAGCACATGGCCAGTCCTGGCCCCTTTGGCAAAAGAGGAAGGCCAAAATTATCTTGCCTCACTTACCACCTTTTCTATATTCTTTTCTTTTGTTAGCTCCGCTCCCCCTTCTGCGAAACTTCACTAGCAGGACCACTTATCTTAATGGGAAGACTTTCCTTCTGCTGGGATCTTTAGAGCCAGATATAAATGAGGAACCAAGCTGTTGATCAGGTTTTGGGTCTTGCTCTGTCACCCAGGCTGGAGTGCAGTGGCACAGTCTCGACTCACTGCAACCTCCAACTCCCAGGTTCAAGCGATTCTTCTGCCTCAGCCTCCCAGGTAGCTGGAATTACAGACATGGGTCACCATGCCCAGCCAGTTTTTTAGTAATTTTTGTAGAGATACTGTTTTGCCTTGTTGCCCAGGCTGGGCTCAAGCGCTCTGCCTGCCTCAGCCTCCCAAAGTGCTAGGATTACAGGCATGAGCCCCTGTGCCTGGCCCTGATCCGCTTTTCACACCACCTCTGGGTGCTCTGGGCTTCCAGGCTGGTGCCAGCAAACATCATTTCACTGGAACAGAGCCATGCCCACTCGTGTGTGCAGGTCCATGGCCACCTTCACTCTGCAATGGCAGAGTCAAGTGGTAGAGACAGAGACCTGAGGTCTACAGAGCGGAAAATAATCCGCCCATCACAGAGTCGGCGCACCCTTGATCAGCCCTTGCTTTGCACACACCACTTTGCGGAGGTTATGACATCTCCTTTGTTGAAGCAGACTTGTCGACCCGGCAAAGTGCTGGCTTGGGGCTAAGAGTGTCTGCAAGTGGCTAGCGAGTGAGTTTGTGGTCAGGGAAGCAGGGCACTGAGCTGGACAGCAGGAGGCCTGTTTCTAGCCTCGAGTCTCCTCCCTCTCAGCGCTGCCATCACCGCCCTGACTGCAGCCTGCCCCTCATTCATACCTGCAGTGCTGCTTCCTCAACGAGAGGGCCAGAGACATTGCCCTGGATGGGGTTAGAGAGGATAGGGTGTTGCCGAGTGAGTCCCAGGGTGGAGGGAAGCTCTCCCCACCATCTCCCCCAGCAGAGGGAAGGCGCACAGGAGGAGCTCCTCAGGCCGCCTGCCCTCCAGGCAGCACCCTTGAACCTGCCAGAGCCACCCATGTGTCTTCAGCTGCACTGGGCTTCCCAGACCTCTGAGAGCCCAGGACAAGATCTGATCTCTGGGTGGCCGTCAGTCGCTGCACACCCAGTGAGCTTCCTGAGCCTGCCTGTGAGCATAGCCGCCATGTGGGTATCACTGCCCTCCACGCCAGACTGCCAGTGCAGTGATGCTTCGGCTACAAATGGAGAGAGAATTATTCTCTAACAGATGGGCTTATAAGGCCAAAATCCTCCATTTGAAGATGAAGATAAAAGTGGGTCCTTACCCTGAGAAGGCATTTTCATCACTACTCTTGGCATGGTGCTGTGTTAGAGAGGTGGTTGTGTTGTGTGCAGTCTGGGCTCTGGAATCGAAGGGCTGTCTGCAGACATGGTGCAGGAAACTGCAGGCTGCAGGGTGGGCTGAGCGGGTGGGCTGGGTCCCCTTGGGCTCTGCCGCCTCCTGTGTGCTTGGGCGGTACCAGAGGCTCTGTCATCTGACCCTTTCTCCCGGCTTCTCGCCCCCCATTCACACAGGGAAGCAGTGGGACTTTCAGTTCCCCGAAGCAGCAGCAGCCAAGGGCAGAGAGTGACTTCGTGACGTTTGACACCCCCTTCTTACCAAAGCCCCTGTTCTTCAGAAGAGCGAAGAGCAGCGCTGCCCCCCACTCTCCAGGCCCTGCCGTCCAGGTGTGCATCCTCCCGGGGCGGCACAGCCCATTTCTCCACGAGGGCACAGATGGGCTTGAGCTGACAGTGTTTCCATGCCGGGCTGGAGCCCCACTCTGGCCTCTCAGCCAGGCCACAGCGGGCAGCTTCCCAGCCAGGGCCACATGAGGCCGGGGTGGTCTGGGACCCATTCTGAGGGATCGCAGTCGGGAAGGGGACTTAGAAGGACGGTTGATGCCACACATCTGCCTCCCAGGGCTTCCAGCTCCGGGTTTGCAGAAACCAGTTTTCTCATGAAATGTCGCGGTGTGAGAACGCAAGTGGCACGAGTCCGCAGTAGCAGGTCCACACAGAAATGTGGGTCAGAGCAGGAACCTGAGGACATGCTTCCTGGTGCAGGCTGGACCCGTCTGCAAGAATTTAAGTAGGAAAGAGCACATTTGGTTTTGGTGAACCATTGGAAATAGCTTGGAGATAGATAGCTTGGAGTCTTTGTGCCCAAAAAACTGGCAGCTGTGTCCACTGTCCATTGAGGTGAGACTCCATCGGAGGCAGCGCCTCACCCATGTAGAGTCTTCAGGTTACAGCTTCAGAACTCTCCAGCAAAAGGCAGGGGAGTCGTCGGTGTTCGTCCTCACAGGTTCTCAGTGGCGAACTGTTTTTAGGACGGTTCAGGCACCCTCACTGTTTGCCTTTCTTCCCCAGATGGTAGAACCTGTGGTGTGGTAATGAGGTGGTGGCCACAGATGGGCCGAGGGTGCGAGCACCACTGCCCCGGGCTGGGGGAGGCATGCATAGGACACTGAAGGATAGAGGGCGTTCCTGGTGAAGCCCCAGCAGGACAGCGGGTTTCGGTCTCTGCGGCAGTCCCTTTGGCCTCTTACCATATGTGCAACTCAGTAAGCAGCAGTGTGGGCGGCAGCCCCTCCAGGGCAGGTGCTCCAGAATAACCTGACAGGGAGACCAAGTGCCTCCATGCACTGTGTCACTCCTTTTGCTATTGTTTCTCTTCTGCAGCTAAACAAGACGCCGTCCAGCTCTAAGAAGGTCACCTTTGGGCTGAACAGAAACATGACTGCAGGTAAGTGGGTTGTGCCGGCGGCAGGCTTCTCTGGAGCACAGCTGTGACGGCGTGGCTCCTAGCCAGGTTGGCGCAATCTTGGCTCACTGCAACCTCTGCCTCCTGGGTTCAAGCAATTCTCCTGCCTCAGCCTCCCAAGTAGCTGGGATCACAGGCACCCGCTACCATGTCCAGCTAACATTTGTATTTTTAGTAGAGAAGGGAGTTCACTGTGTTGGCCTGACTTCAGGTGATCCACCTGCCTCGGCCTCCCAAAGAGCAGGGATTACAGGCATGAGCCACCATGCCCAGCCCCTCAGAGCCCATTTCAGAGTTAGAAGGAAGCACCTATGTGTCCCTCATCCTCAAAGGGCTGTGAGTGGGGTGCCAGTGGTGAGTGGGCAGCCAATTGCTTGGGACCTCTTAGGAGAGGCTATGTCTCGAAAGTACTGCAAGCCATCCCACAGAAAGGCCATTTGAGATCGCAGCGGTCCATCAGCTGTAGCTGACTCTCTGC
>PVKP010041654.1:0-18608 GCA_004027715.1 Plecturocebus donacophilus | reverse complement strand
CCCTATATTTTAATGATATTTATTTGTTTAATATGAAGAAAGAAAAAGTAGAAAAGGTTTTGTAATTTAGTCAGGAATTGTTACACAAGATACAGACTTTATTTCCATGGATTTCTGAAGTTGGATGCTTAAAAAAATCTCTAATCAAATTTATCCCCCTATATAATATTTACCATTATACCAACCAAACTTATACAATAATTACTGTTGAAAAATAATAAGTAGACTGTAATACCTAATCAATTGAAAAATATAATAGATTACAACTAATTTGTTAACAAGAAAAAAACTCCCCTAAAGAGCTTGAAGCTTCATAATAATTTACAGAATTCTGTATAACTTAATATACAAGAAAATCTGCTGTGGATAAGGCATTGCTGTATGAACCCTCCACCCTTCCTCAGAGAATAAGGCACAACAATCACTAGCATTATAAATCACAAAACTGTATCTGAAGACAACAGATGGCACATATGCCAAAAGAAAAGCAGGTACCTGTAGGTCACTGACTTTAATATCAAAGTAACATGAAACTGTGCAAATATAAGATGTATAGCAACTAAATTTTCCTTCTTTACTAAAGAGGAATCATTTTAATAGAAGATCAACCTGAAAGAACAAAGGAAAAAGCAAATTTCCTAAAACTTTGTTTTGAAAAAAATATATCCTGTCTTTCAGTATCAAAATGATTAAAAAAAAATGTAACTAGTAAAATGTTTTAAAATAGTATATAAACAAACTGATAGCAACTAAAACAATTTTGATGGTACATTCAGGAATTTACATTTGAAATGACATTACTGGTCATTATATTTTCGCATGAATTAAAATGTTATGGTTATGATCCAAGTATCAATATTTTATTAATGTTATTTATTAACAATATTAAATTTAGTTTTGTTTTTCAAAACAGTTAAAACACTAACACATGAGATTCTAGGCTAGAGGTACTAAAAAAATACTACTTCAGTAAAGTGTTACTATAGCCAACTTGTTTTAATAATTATTTCCTAAATTAATTTCTGAAATAAGCTAGATCTAATGTTAGTTACTGGATATTATAATGATGTGTCACAAGTGCTCTGAAGACAATTCTGCCAGTAATCATAACTCATAAAGCATTCTGCAAATTAAACTTCAGTCAGGATCAACATTTATGAAAATAAATATGTTAGCATTAACTATACATTTGTATAGTTAAATGATTCATATCATTTATTTGGCAATTTCACTATTTCAATATCTCAAGAAAATGTGGGTCCAAATACAATGTTAATGCTTTACAAATTAGTTATCCTAAAATATGAGCTGTTTTTCATTAAGAAATGGACAAATTTCAGGTATATTTCCAGAAAATAAACAGGATGTTAATCTAACAGAACTACTAGTGACGCCAGATAAACAGAAAAAAAAAACAATAAAAATATATCATGGAATAAATGAAACTCTAATATTGCACTAGAGTTGTCATAGAAGAAATAGAATAATAACAAGTATACTTTTTAAAAAGTTGTACTGAGCAAGAGCAGAATTATAATAATTAAATAATATAAACACCGGTGTTTTTAAGAATTAACTTTAATGGTGGCTACTCTTAATTATCATCATCTGAGCCATTTGCTTCTCTAAGACTGCCATGTGGTTACCTCAGACATCAATACGAATTCCATGTTTTGAAGACATCATTTGTCTGGTTCCTGTTAAATACATAACAAACGAACAGATGTGAGGTAAAGATGATGTGATTATTACATAAAGCCAGAATGGCAAAGGAGAAGTTTTTCCAAATGGGCATATCCACAAACCATGACGAATCCCATCTCGGATATGGTGTGAAGTCCAGGATATAAATAACATCCAGGGAAGAAAGCACCATGAGTCTTTGAGCTTGAAAAGGTGCATAGTAAATTTCAGGGTCAGAACCACAACAGGAATCACAGAAGAGCAGTGAAGGAAAGGTCTTCGTGGAAGAGTCAAAGCAGCCTGAGGGAGCAAAGTAGTAGCGAGTATCATTTCCTTTTCAGCAAAACAAAATTTTATACATGCTTCTTAATATTTTAAAATATTTTCCAGAGTCTATTGGACATGCAAAAGAAACATGTTCTATGCCACTTCAGAATACATATACCAAAATTACATATAAAAAAAAGAATACAGAAGTGTGAGTAGGATATCCTTTTCATTAAAAATAAAATCAAGGTCTCAGGAATATGGTGATTAATTTTTAAAGTTTCCCATTATTTGCTTAGAAAATTCACAGTATGAACATAATTTATATCCTAAGCATATCATTTGTGTAATTTGGAGTCTTCATACAATTATCCAGGGCCTCTAAGAGTTCTGAAACAATATCTCACAACCAAATAAAATATTCTTTAGTTAATGAAGGCAAAAAAGGGAAATATTTTTGTTATACCCATTTTATATTAGCTGTAAACACTTTTGGAATTTATTTACAACATTTAGAAAAATTATATTATTTTAAATATATATTCTAAAATTGAGTTTAATAAACTTCAGTAAAATTTCTAAACCACTACTAAAAAATACATTCAATATCTGAACCAATAAAAATTTCAGGCTTAATCCTTGAATGATTCATGAGTATGGTTTTGTTCCCACTTACTTTAAAGACTGATTTATAGCTAGATAATCCCTAAACAAAAATAAAGTTGAGGATAATGAGGAATGTCTAAATCTGAATCTCCATACATATCCTCTAAAAATATTATAAAACATGAAGGACAAATAAAATGATATAAAGTCTCAAATCCTCCGCATAAATAGAAGTCAGAGAATGTCCAAATTTGAAATTACTCATAAGTATTAAAATGAACACCAAAACAGAGGGTTCTGTCTCTCACACTTCCATCCAAGTCAGGAAAAACTGTATTGAAGAGAGAAGAGGGGAAACCTAAGATTGATCTAAGATTAACACTAGGAAGTTCAGTTTAAGTGTGAAAATACTGAAGAGTGTCCTAGTAGGTCAGAGCATTGATTACAAGAAAAGGACTTAAAAGTGGGCCTTCAAGGCTCTGAAAGGTATTGATTCTGGAGGAGAATATGAAAGGGAAAGGCACCCTTTGGAGACTGGTTGGTGAAAAGGAAAAGAAGTAGTAAAAGGAAGAAATTTAGTTTCTTGTCCAAACAAACAAAAATCAGACAATGTTCCCATCACATGAAAAAAGTTACTTATTAAAGAGACTGTACCTTGTCCCACTGTCAAATCAGACCACCCTTAAACAAGGAATCCTATAAACTCTCTCTTCAAACTAGTATTCTTTACCTCCTACCTACGAACTGAACATCAAAGACTTTATTTGACGCTCCTCTTTCCCTGCCTTCTCCTCCACATTTTGTTTTACTTCTACATGATCAGAACATGGACCATTTCTATATTATTATTCTACTTTTGTCTTCACCTTTGTATTTAAATTCTATATCCACAATATGTTAAGTTCATCACTGGTCCTTTTGCTAACACTGCCTTAACCAAGAATATGTTAGAATAAAGAATCACATAATGTTATGAACTAAAGTGGTAAAATAGAACAAATCTATAAAAAGCTAGTATGGGAGAAAAATAGAAAACAATAAAAATACCTTACTCTTGAACGCTGTTCCTAGAAAGAAATAATAAAAAAAAAACCCAAAATGATTTTTTAAAAACTACACAAAGCATAAGAAAATTATATCACAAGACTCCAAACTAAATTAAATCTCAAACAACCATATGGGGATATAAAAAATCGTGAATCAAAAATTCAAAAATGGAAAAAAAATAAATTAAAGAAAACAAAGATAACAAAAAATATAAACAAAAAAAATAAAGAAAAGAAAAAATGCAGGAGATCAACCAAGAGAATAAAAATGATATGAGGAAAAAAGTAAAAAGAGTCAGGTATTAAATGGCTGAGATAGAACACAGGCAAAAAGAAATAACATATGTATAATTGAAGGCCCTAAAGAAGAAAAACAAAGGAATGGAATGGAACTAATATTTAAAGCAACAATCCAAGAAAACTGAAAATAAAAACCCAAATCTATGAAAAGAGCTCATCCTAAAAAACTAACTCAAAGGGATATGCAGAAGATGGCCGTGAGAAGCCAACACTGGAATGCAGCTCCCAGCGAATGAGATGCAGAGGGCTAGAGGACTTCAGAATTCCAAACGAGGTGCTGGGTTCATTTCAGTGGGACTGATAGGGCACTGAAAATAGTCCAGGGAAGAAGCCACAGGGCGAGAGTGCAGCAAGTCAAGACGGGGGGCACATCCCACCTGAAACGTGCAGCTGGCTTGGAGGGTCAGGGGGCTTCATCCCCTTGGTGCTCCAATTTGGAATCTGTGCTTGCCTCATTCCTCCTACAACCCACGGTCCACGAGAGCCCTGCCAGACCGTGGGGTGCCGTGGGTTGTTGATGCAAATCTGAGAAGCAGCTCCCGCCGAGAGTGGCAAGTAGTCACATGGACCTGGGCAGAAGTTTGAACTAAGGCCAGTGGAACAGACCGTCCCACAGAGGGAGGCAGAGTTGAAAGCAGGGAAACAGACCATAAGGCCTGGCAGGTCCCACCTCCACAGAACTCAGACTGAAGCCCTCGCTAGAGAGCTTGGCAACAAATACACCAGTTTGACCCCAACCCGGGTGATCTGGCTCTGGGAGAGATGTCATTGGGAAGGCGGGGCCAATCTCACTTGCAAACAAATTCCAGGGAAGGACCACCCACCCAACAACCTGACTGAACCTGAGAGAGCCCAGCAATGCCCTCTACAAACCAAAAAAGATACAGCTCCAATCTCAACAGAAAAAACGTCCACTCAGAGAGGCCTCCTGAAATCAACAACTTCAAAGATCAAAGGGAGATAAATCCACAAAGATGAGGGAAAAACAGTGCAAAAAGGATGAAACCATCAAAGAACAGAACATCTCTTCTCCTGTCAAGGAAATGAAAAAAGACAGAGAATGAATTTGATGAATTGACAGAAGTAGGCTTCAGAAGGTGGGTAATAACAAACTTCTCTGAGTTAAAAGACCATGTTCTAACCCAATGCAAAGAAACTAAGAACCTTGAAAAAAGGATAGATGAAATGCTAACTAGAATAACCAGCTTAGAGAAGAACATAAATGACTTGATGGAGGTGAAAAACAGCATGAGAACTTTGTGAGGCATACACAAGTTTCAACAGCCAAATTGATCAAGCAGAAGAAAGGATATCAGAGATAGAAGATCAAATCAATGAAATAAAATGAGAAGGCAAGATTAGACAAAAAAGAGTGGAAAAAAAAATGAACAAAGCATCCAAGAACTATGGCATTATGTGAAAAGACCTAATCTATGCTTGATCAGCATACCTGAATGTGATGAGGAGAATGAATCCAAGTTGGAAAATACTCTCCAAGATATCATCCAAGAGAACTTTCCCAACCTAACAAGGCAGGCCAACATTCAAATCCAGGAAATACAGAGAACATCACAAAGATATTCCTCAAAAAGAGCAACCCCAAAGCCCATAATTGCCAGTTTCACCAGGGTTGAAATGAAGGAAAAAATCCTAAGGGCAGCCAGAGAGAAAGGTCGAGTCACCCACAAAGGAATGACCATCAGACTCACAGTGGATCTCTCAGCAGAAACTCTATAAGCTAGAAGGGAGTGGAGGCCAATATTCAACATCCTTAAAGAACTTTCAACCCAGAATTTCATATCTGGCCAAACTAAACTTCATAAGTGAAGGAGAAATAAAATCCTTTACGGACAAGGAATTGCTGAGAGATTTCATCACTACAAGACCCGCCTTACAAGAGCTACTGAAGGAAGCACTAAACAAGGAATAGAACAACCAGTACCAGCCACTGCAAAAATGTACCAAATGGTAAAGAACAATGATTCAATGAAGAAGCCATGACAACTAATGGGCAAAACAACCAGCCAGTAACAAAATGGCAGGATCAAATTCAAACACAACAATATTAACATTGAATGTAAATAGCCCAAATGCCACAATCAAAAGACAGAAACAGGCAAACTGAATAAAATGTCAAAACCCATCAGTGTGCTTATTCAGGAAACCCATCTCACATACAAAGACTCACATAGACTCAAAATAAGGTATGGAAGAAGACCTACCAAGCAAATAGAGAGCAAAGAAAAGCAGGGGTAGCAATCCTAGTCTCTGATAAAATAGACTTTAAACCTACAAAGATGAAAAGAGACGAAGAAGGGCATTACATAATCGTAAAAGGATCAATGCAACAAGAAGAGCTAACTATCCTAAATATATATGAACCCAATGCAGGAGCACCCAGATACATAAAGCAAGTTTTTAATGACCTACAAAGAGACTTAGATTCCCACATAATAATAGTGGGAGACTTTAACACTCCACTGACAATATTGGACAGATCAATGAGACAGAAAGTCAACAAGGATATCCAGGACTCGAACGCAGCTTTCGACCAAGCGAACCTAATAGACATTTACAGGACACTGCACCCCAAATCCACAGAATACACATTCTCCTTAGCACCACATCACACTTACTCCAAAAGTGACCACAGAATTGAAAGTAAATCACTCCTCAGCAAATGCAAAAGAATGGAAATCATAACAAACAGTCTCTCAGACCACGGTGCAATCAAATTAGAACTCAGGATTAAGAAAAGCACTCAAAACTGCACAATCACATGGAAGCTGAACAACTTGCTCCTGAATGATGAATGGATAAACAATGAAATGAAGGCAGAAATAAAAATGTTCTTTGAAACGAATGAGAATGAAGACACAATGTACCAGATTCTATGGGACACATTTAAAGCGGTGTCTAGAGGGAAATTTATAGCAATAAATGCCCACATGAGAAACAAGGAAAGATCTAAAATCGACACCCTACTGTCAAAATTGAAAGAGCTAGAGGAGCAAGATAAAACTCAAAAGCTAGCAGAAGACAAGAAATAACTAAGATCAGAGCATAACTAAAGGAGATAGAGACAAAAAACCCCTCAAAAAATCCATAAATCCAGGAGCTGGTGTTTTGAAAAGATCAACAAAATAGACAGCTAGCTAGACTAATAAAAAAGAAAAGAGAGAAGAATCAAATCGATGCAATAAAAAACGATAAAGGGGAGATCACCACCGATTCCTTGTAAATACAAACTATCATCAGAGATTACTACAAACAACTCTATGCATATAAACCAGTAAATCTGGAAGAAATGGATAAATTCCTGAACACTGCACACTCCCAAGACTAAGCCAAGAAGAAGCTGAAACCCTGAATAGACCAGTAACAAGGTATGAAGTCGAGGCAGCAATTAATAGCCCATAAACCAAAAAAAGTCCAGGTCCAGATGGTTCACAGCCAAAATCTACCAGACATACAAAGAGGAGCTGGTACCATTCCTTCTGAAAATATTCCAAACAGTACAAAAAGAGGGACTCCTCCCTAACTCTTTCTATGAGATCAACATCATCCTGATACCAAATCCCAGTAGAGACACAACTAAAAAAGAAAACTACAGGCCAATATTCATGATGAACACTGATGCGAAAATCTTCAATAAAATACTGGCAAACCAATTGCAACAACACATCAAAAAGCTTATCCATCACGACCAAGTAGGCTTCATCCCAGGGATGCAAGGCTGGTTCAACATACACAAGTCTATAAATGTTATCCACCATATAAACAGAACCAAAGACAAAAAAACCACATGATTATCTCAATAGATGTAGAGAAGGCCTTTGAAAAATTCAACAGCCCTTTATGCTAAAAACTCTCAATAAACTAGGTATCAAAGGAACATATCTCAAAATAATAAAAGCTATTTATGACAAACCTACAGCCAATATCATACTGAATGGACAAAAACTGGAAGCATTCCCTTTGAAATCCAGCACTAGACAACAATGCCCTCTATCACCACTCCTATTCAATATAGTATTGGAAGTTCTAGCTAGAACAATTAGGAAAGAAAAAAAAATAAAGGGTATTCAATTAGGAAAAGAAGAAGTCAAATTGTCTCTATTTGCAGATGACATGATTGTATATTTAGACGACCGTATCATCTCAGCCCCAAATCTCCTTAAACTGATAAGCAACTTCAGCAGTCTCAGGATACAAAATCAATGTGCAGAAATCACAAGTGTTTCTATATACCAATGACAGACTAACAGAGAGCCAAATCAAGAGTGAACTCCCATTCACAATTACTACAAAGAGAATAAAATACCTAAGAATACAACTAACAAAGGATGTAAAGGACCTCTTCAAGGAGAACTACAAACCACTGCTCCAGGAAATAAGAGAGGATACAATGGAGAAAGATTCCATGCTCATGGTTAGGAAGAATCGATATTGCGAAAATGGCCATACCGACCGAAGTAATTTGTAGATTCAACACTATCCCCATTAAGCTACCAATGACCTTCACAGAGTGGGAAAAACCCACCTTAAACTTCATATGGAACCACAAGAGAGCCTGCATAGCCAAGACAATCCTAAGCAAAAAGAACAAATCTGGAGGCATCACGCTACCTGATTTCAAACTATACTACAAAGCTACAGTAATCAAAACAGCATAGTACTGGTACCAAAACAGAGATATAGACCAATGGAACAGAACAGAGGCATTGGAGCCAATGCCACACATCTACAACCATCTAATCTTTGACAAACCTAACAAAACAAGCAATGGGAAAAGGAGTCCCTGTTTAATAAATGGTGTTGGTAAAACTGGCTAGTAGTGTGCAGAAAGCAGAAACTGGACCCATTCCTGACACCTTACACTAATATTAACTCCAGATGGATTAAAGACTTAAATCTAAGGCCTAACACCATAAAAACTCTAGAAGAAAATCTAGGCAAAACCATTCAGGACATAGGCATAGGCAAGTACTTAATGACTAAAACACCAAAAGCATTGGCAACAAAAGCCAAAATAGACAAATGAGACCTAATTAAACTCCAGAGCTTCTGTGGAGCAAAAGAAACAATCATTAGAGTGAATTGGCAACCAATAGAATGGGAAAAATTTTTTGCAATCTACCCATCTGACAAAGGGCTAATATCCAGAATCTACAAAGAACTAAAACAGATTTACAAGAGAAAAGCAAAGAAACCCATCCAAAAGTGGGCAAAGGATATGAACAGACACTTTTCAACAGAAGACATATATGAGGCCAACAAACATATGAAAAAATGCTCATCATAACCAATTAGAGAAATGCAAATCAAAACCACATTGAGATACCACCTCATGCCAGTTAGAATGGTGATCATTAAAAAATCTGGAGACAACAGATGCTGGAGAGGATGTGGAGAAATAGGAACACTTTTACACTGTTGGTGAGAGTGTAAACTAGTGCAACCATTGTGGAAGACAGTGTGGTGCTTCCTCAAGGACCTAGAAATAGAAATTCCATTTCACCCAGCAATCCCATTACTGGGTATATACCCAAAAGATTATAAATCATTCTATTATAAAGACACATGCACATGTTATGTTCATTGTGGCACTGTTTACAATAGCAAAGACCTGGAAGCAACCCAAATGCCCACTGATGATAGACTGGACAAGGAAAATGTGGCACATATACACCATGGGATACTATGCAGCCATAAAAAACGATGAGTTCATGTCCTTTGTAGGGACATGGATGAACCTGGAAACCATCATTCTCAGCAAACTGATGCAAGAACATAAAATCAAACACCGCATGTTCTCACTCATAGGTGGGTGTTGAACAATGAGAACATATGGACACAGGGAGGGGAGCATCATACACTGGGGTCTGTTGGGTGGGCCAAGGGAGGGACAGTGGTGGGGCGCAGAGGTTGGGGAGGGATAACATGAAGAGAAATGCCAGATGTAGGCGACAGGGTGATGGAGGCAGAAAACCACATTGCCATGTGCGTACCTATGAAACAATCCTGCATGATCTGCACATGTACCCCAGAACCTAAAGTACAATTGAAAAAAAAAAAGAAAAAGAAATAGTGCTTCTAAATGAATTAAAGAATAAATACACTATGCAGCCTGAATACCTTTTAAAATTTTAATAGAGTAAATTCTAGATGAATACATTTATGAATTATCTATTTTATAATGCTTCATAGCTTATCCCAGCCTCTAACATTTATTGTTAATATTTACCAGGCTATGTCACTTATCATGCTTACTTAATCCTCACAACAACTCCACAAGGTAAGTAATGTTATAATCCACATCTTACAGATGAAGAAATTAAAACTTAAAGAAAAGGGAACATAATTAAACTACAGAGCTTCTGCACAGCAAAAGAAATAATCAAAAGATTAAACAGACAGCCTACAAAATGGAAGAAAATAAGGGCTCATATGACAAAGGGCTCATATTCAGAACCTGCAAAGAACTCAAATAACTCAACAAGAAAAAAATAACCCCATTAAAAAGTGGGCAAAGGACATGAACTGACATTTTTCAAAAGAAGACATACAAGCAGCCAACAAACATGAAAAAATATTCCACATCACTAATAATCATAGAAATGCAAATTAAAACCACAATGAGATGCCATCACACACCATCAGAATGGTTATTTTAAAAAGTCAAAAACCAACAGATGTTGGCAAAGATGCAAGGAAAAGGGAACACTTACACATTGTTGGTGGGAATATAAATTAGTATAACCTCTGTGGAAAACAGTATGCAGATTTCTCAAAGAACTAAAAATAGAACTACTTTTTTATCCAGCAATCCCACTACTGAATATCTTCCAAAAGAAAAGAAGTTATTATATAAAAAAATAATTGCTGGGTACAGTGGCTTATGCCCGTATTCCCAGCACTTTGGGAGGTTGAGGCGGGAGGATCACTTGAGCCCAAGAGTTTGAGACCAGTCTGGGCAACATAGGGAGACTCTGCCTCTATAAATAATTTTTTAAAAATTAGCCTGGCATGGTGGTGTGATTATGGTCCCAGATACTCGGGAGGCTGAGGCGAGAGGATAGCGTGGGCCCAAGAGGTTGGTGCTGCAGTGAGCCATGATCATACTACTGCACTCCAGCCTGGGCAACAGAGCAAGACCTTATCTCAAAAAAAATCATTATATAAAAAAGACACCTGCACTTGTATGATTATCACAGCACTATACACAATAGCAAAGTCATGAACTCAATCTAAGTGTCCATCAATGGATGATTGGATTAATATTCGGAATATAATTACACCATGGAATACTACTTGGCCATAAAAAATAATAAAATCATGTATTTTACAGTAACATGAATGGAACTGGAGGCCATCCTTAGTGAAATCATGCAGTAACAGAAAGTAAAAAAACACATGTTCCCACTTGTAAGGGAGAGCTAAACAATGGGTACACATGGACATACAGAGTAGAATAGTAGACATTGGAGACTCCAAGAGGTAGGAGGGTAAGAGGGGATGAGAGATAAAATACTATTTGGTACGATGTACAGCATTTGAGTGATGGGTACACTAAAAGCTCAGACTTCACCACTATGCAATACCTACTCGTAATACAACTGTGCTGTAGCCCTAAATCCATAAAAAAAAAAACAAAAACTTAAAAAAACAAAGAAAAGTGCTCCACTAACACCAAACAACCAGGATTCAAACTCGTCTTCTCATTTCAATCTTAAACAAAATGTTATGCTAACTCTATTTATAGTAAAAAAGTTTATCTTTAATCAGCAATTACCGATTCTTTACTGAGTTTCTGAATAAGTGAAACCATTTCTGAGAAATGCCTGGTACTTGACATATAATAGGAAAATGAATATTTCTCATTCATTCCACAAATATTTCCTGAATATCTACTAGGTAAGCCAGGCATTGTTCTAGGCCAGGGGTGAACGAAACAAAGCCCTTGCTCCATAAGTTTAGATTTCTTTCCTGAAATGTTTATAGATCATAAATACACAAAAAGTAGGCAAATCTTTCAACATTCTGAACTAACATTTTAAGTTTAGTACATTTGTGAACTATATAACCAAACTTCTGAATGCCTCAGTGAAATTCCTCAATTTCTCCACAAGGAACTGTGTTCTAGCTAGTCCACTGAAATACATGCGTTTGGCCCCAAAAGGGACTGGAGGAATTAATCCATTCAAGTCATTCCTCAGGACTGGGAATCATCTTAAAGCTATTCAACTTTTATGGAGTACTTAGGAGCTGCATACTAACTGTAAAACATAAAGAATAAGGGAGAAATGTTAGGTGAGCTCCTGAAGAGAGTAGAATGATATAAAAACAATTAGGACAGCCTTGAGAATGACCCTTGTTAATTTAAACTGGTTTGCTAATACTTTCTTCAAGACTTGGCTAAACACATCTTCTGTAAGCCAGCACTGAACTCCTTAGGTATGTTTAGTGGGTCTTTGCTCTATGGGAACCCATAGCAGTTTGTGATGGCCAATAATTTAATTAGCAACATGTCTGTGTGTAGCTTTAGGGAAGCACTAAGTGATAAAAAACGTTAAATGAATGTGGTTTCCTATTTTAAGACAAATCCTCTCTAGCCCTAAATCATGCTATAAAGATCAGCAAAATAGTGCTAAGGAAATTAAAGACCAGAAAAATTAAAGTTTTGCTTTTTACCTTTAAAGACAGGGATCCAGCTAGAAAAAAGTGGTCTACATCAATAACAGATGCTAAAAATCCAGCTAAAATGATTTCTCCGTAGTCAGTCTTCTTCTTGATTCCAATGACTACTGCCCATGACCACATGCCAATCACACAATGTACTGCATTATCTGAGAGAGCGCGAAGCCAGTCATTTTGCTGAATTGTGGAAAACTGAAGAAGTCTGTCAGCTACAAGGCAAAATATCCCCAGACCAAGGCTGGAAATAAGAGATTCAGTGCTACAAGTCTGCAGTAAAGCATGGGTCTTTTCAGTCTCAGATGCCATCACAAACAGTATGTTAGTACAGACTAAAAGCCATCAGGAATGAACAGTCTATTCTTCTTTACAATTCCAGCACCCTAAAGGAGAAAGTAAAGAAAAATGTGAAGATTATGGACTGCCATATAATGTTTAAACAAAACAGTATCAGCAATAATTGTACAAATATAAAACCAAAATGTAAATACCGTCATTTCTTACGTTATATCTAATATGCCATATAGCTCAAGGAGAATAGTATTTTTACGAACAACAGGGTACATGGTATGCATCAAGGAGAATTTCAGAAAGCCCACCAACTGCAATCTCTTGCTTTAAGGTCATCAAATAGTTCTCTCTCTCAGCTGCGTGTACTACATGGCGGTGAATATCCACTGGGTTTGTGTATCTAACAACTACTTTCCATACATCTCACAACAGTAACCCCTTCCTTTGGGAAAACTTTCTCACATTAAACTCCAGAGTTTATCAATTAGAGTTTTCCATTTCCCTAATAATGGTGATAAATTTAGTAATGAAAGTAGCCAATCAGACTCCTTTCCAAAATTTTTCTTAGTGGAGCTCGTGGAGAAAGTTCCTCTTCATCTTGAAGGCCATAGGCTCCACTACATGAAAAAGCATAGGAAAATAAAATCCCAGAGAGACAGAAAGGAGAAAGGCTAATAGAATCATGAAGACAGTGAGTACTTATGTCCAAAGTCTAAAGGTTCTCAGAGCTACCCTAGATCTTGCAGCTCACCCTCCACTTCTATGGGCTACCCTAGCATTTTCCCAATAAATCCCCTTTTCATTTGTTACCTTGAACCAAATAACCTTAGCTGATATAAAACTGATATAAAAATGCAATAATAATTCTATGCTGAGTTCTCATCTGGCACAGAATATTGACATTATTTACCTAGCTAGAAGGTATTTGTCTACGTCAGTCTCTTGAGTAGCTGGAGACACAGGTGTGTGTCAATATATCTGACTAATTTTTTTTTCTTAAAAGAGACAGGGTCTCCCTATCTCTAGGGAGGCCTTGAAGTCCTGGCTAGTCTCAAACTCCTGGCCTCAAGTGATCCTTGGCTTCCCGAAGTGCTGGGATTACAGGTATGCACCACCATGCCCAGCCTGGTCAATTAATTTTTGATAAAGGTGCAAAGATACATCAATGGAGGAAAAATATTCTCTACTGCAGCAAAAATGGCTACGTTGGTGTTTGAATTGCCTCTTGGGAAGGGTTGCAGATTTTACAGTGCAGCATAATGCCATGTGCTTCCATGGATGAGAAGACACACATGTTAAGTTTTGTGGCCTTCCAGCACTTACTATTTTCAGCTTTAAAGCATGCTTAGAAGGAAGAGCTTACCAAAAGTATATTTTGACATTTAGTTTTCCAATAACTATAATCTTGCCCATAGTATTTACTTCCTTTTTGTGTGTTTTGCTGTGGGTAAGCTTTATAAGATAAATAATGTCTATATATGTTTCTACTGTATGAGTAATCAACAAAAATTACTGAGTAATCAACAAAATCTGCCAGGGAGTCCATATGGAACCATATACAGTTCCTGGCTTTAAATGAGCCAGAAGTGTTTGCCCACATGGCAAATGATCCATGTAAAATGTAAATCCTTTTTAGTGTTAATGTCTGTTCTCATAAGCAGGTATATTATGATGAAACATGTACCATTTCTGTCATCATTGTGATCTTTAAAAACCTGCATTTAACAATCTAATTGAGGCCAAGTGTGGTGGCTCATGCCTGTAATGCCAGCACTTTGGGAGGCCAAACTGGGCAGATCATTTGAGGTCAGGAGTTCAAGACCAGCCTGGCCAATGTGGTGAAACCCCATCTCTACTAAAAATAAAAAAATTAGCCAGTCATGGTGGCACACAACTGTAATCCCAGCTACTCGGGAAGCTGAGGCACAAGAATTGCTTGAACCTGGGAGGCAGAGTTTGCAGTGAGCTGAGATGGCACCATTGCACTCTAGCTTGCGTGACAGAGCAAGACTCTGTCTCAAGAAAAAAACAAAAACCTAAAACCAAAACTAACAAAAAAACAAAAAATCTAACTGAAGTACTAAGTTGATTTATTATTTGCCATAAATCAAGCAAAAGTAAATGTAATAATTTCAAAAGATTTATAAATGAATTTGAGGTATGGATAAATCTTTCACATATTTTTTATTGCTGTTTAGTAAAGAAAGGCACACGAAAGAAAATATCCAGCTCTTGTGTTATCTCAGTGTGGCGACTGCAGAAAATCGACAATGCTTGCCTGTGTAAATTTATGTCTTACTGTCAAAACTTCATTCTTGACTGCATGTTGAAAATATGATTAAAGTTAATAGAGAAGATAAAATAAGTATTCGAGATTTTTTTCAATAACACTGAACTTCTGCCAGTTTTCTCTGTCCGCTACTGTAGGCTTGACAGCCTCATCAATCATTTGCTCACGCCTTGACTAAAAAGTGCACTTGCTGACACCAAGGCATGTCGGAACTTTCTTAACTCTCTTTCAGTGGATGAAAAAAAAAATACTTCCAAAAATATCCCACACATGAAAATGGAGGGGATCCTTAAGTAAAAGTTCCCTTTGTACCATAGACACTTTTGGAATGCGATTAATTGTCAACATATCATTGAACAAATGTTGTAACCAAGAAATTAAGATTGTGTGTGTGTGGAAATATATTCTTAACTGTGGCTACTTAATTTGTATAGCAAAGGTTTCTGACAGTTTGTATTCATCTCATGTGAATAATAAATACTTTACCAGGCTGGGTGTGGTGGCTCAAGCCCTGTAATATCAGCACTTTGGGAGGCTGAGGCGGATGGATCACGAGGTCAGGAGATCAAGACCATCTTGGCCAACACACTGAAGGCCCATCTCCATTAAAATACAAAAAATTAGCTGGGTGTGGTGGTGTGCGCCTGTAGTCCCAGCTAATCGGAAGGTTGAGGCAGGGGATCGCTTGAACCCGGGAGGTGGAGGCTGCAGTGAGCCGAGATTGTGCCACTGCACTTCAGCCTGGCGACAGAGCAACACTCCGTCTCAAAAAGAAAAAAAAGAAAAAAGAAAAACTTTACCGTAATAAAAACAGTATCACTATTTTGGAAAAACAGTTTTCCAATTTCTCAGAAAGTTAAACGTACTCTTACCATATAACCCAGTCATTCCACTTGTAGGTATTTTCCCATAGGCATTGTGTACAAAAAGGCTTACACATGAATGTTCATAGCAACTTTTATATGAATTCGTTCCAAGATGGAAATGTCTATAACATGTGAATAAACAAAAGTGGACTAAAAAGGAACAAACATGTGACACACATAAAAACATGAATGAATCTTGATTATAGTAAGTGAAAGAAACCAAACAAACAAAAAGTACACAGTTAAAACCCATAGAATTGTACAACACAAAGGATGAACCCTAATGTAAAGTATGGACTTCAGTCAATAATAACATATGAATATTCGTTCATTACTCATAACAAATATACCACACTATTGCAAATGTTAATAATGAGGATTATGCAGGGCAAAGAGCATCTATGGGAATTCTCTATAATATTGGCTTAATTTTTCTGTAAACCTACAACTGCTGTTTAGGTTTATGTATTAGTCTATTCTTGAATAGAACTACCTGAGACTGGGTAATTTATTTTAAAAAAAAGGTTTAATTGGCTCATGGTTCCACAGGCTGTACAGGAAACATGGCTGAAGAGGCCTCAGGAAACTTACAATCATGGTGGAAGGTGAAGAGGAAGGAGTCATGTCTTACATGGCTGGAGTAGAAGAGCAAAGTGGAAGGTGCTACACACTTTAAACAGCCATATCTTGTGAGAACTCACTCACTTTACTATCATGAGAACAGCTAGGGGGAAAACTGCCCCCATGACCCAGTCACCTCCCACCAGGCCCCCTCCTCCAATACTGGGGATTACACTTTGACATGGGATTTGGGTGAGGACACAAATCCAAACCACATCCGTTTATAAAGTTTATTAATTTCAAAAACTTAAAGTCCATTTATTTTAAACAATTAAAGGAATGAAGTAACCACCAAAAAATATTATAAATTTAGGTGATAGGCATACTGCAGTTCATTACATTGTTCTCTACTTTTCTGTATGCTTGAAATTTTCATTTAGAAATGTTTTTATTAAACTTATTTATTTTTGGAACAGGGTCTCACTGTGTTGCCCAGACTAGAGTGCAGTGGCTTGATTTTGGCTCACTGCAACCTCAACATCCTAGGCTCAAATGATCCTCCTACCTCACCTCCTGAGTATCTAGGACTACAGGCATGAGCCATCATCCCTGGATATATGTTTCCATTTTTATTTATTTAATGGAAAAATTCTTTCTTTATTTCTTGAGACAAGGTCTTGCTCTGTTGTCCAGGCTGGAGTGCACTGGTATGAATATGGCTCACTGCAGCATCTCCCTCCTGGGCTCATGAGATCCCCCTGCCTCAGCCTCCTGAGTAGCTGGAACCACAGAGTTGACCATGCCTGGCTAATTTTTTAATTTTTTTGTAGAGATGGGATTTTGCCATGTGACCCAGGCTGGTCTGGAACTCCTGGCCTCAAGCAATCTTCCCACCTCAGCCTCCCAAAGTACTGGGATTATAGGTGTGAGCCATTACACTTGGCCTAGAAATATGTTTTTAAAAAGAGTATATAGTATAATTCTATTTACTTAAAATTCTACAAAATACAAACTAATTTATAGTGACAGAAAGCAGATCCATAATTTCCTGGAGACAGTAGAGGCAGGAACAATTAAAAAGGAGCATAAGAAAACTTTGATAAGGGACACATATGTTCATTATCTTTGACTGTGATGATATTTTAATAGTTCACAGCTTCATACGTGTGTCAAAACATATCAAACTGTATCTTTTAAACATATACAGTTAATTACATGTCAATTATACTCCAACAAAGATGTTTAAAAGTTAGGAAGGTACACTTTATTGATTATAAAACAGCAGGCTTTTGTAAATGAAGGAGAAATATAAAAACAAGAAACTATGGAAATGAAAAAGTTGATTGCTCAAATAAAATCTTAATGCAAAGTCTACTATGCACTGAAGCAATGCATAGTAGCATGAATATTTCAAACATCAAAATTAGTAAATGGGAATATTTGCAAAGAATTTTTCTAAAGCTTAAGGGGAAAATATAAGACAAAGAGCTGAGCATTGAAAAAAATTTTCCAAAAATAAAGAGAAAACCTTTAAAGTTTCTGTGTCAAAAAAAAAAAAAAAAAGTTCACTTCAAAAGAAAGAGAATGTGATTATCATCAACCCTAAATGTCAGAATACTGTGAGGTAACATTTACAGAACTCTAAGAGAAAAAGATCATAGACTATAGCGTTCTACACATAGCTAAATTCTGGCACATAAGTGACAACTGTGAATTTTAAAAGTTTTGCCTCAGAAATTATACACCCATGTATGATTTTGGGGAGTAGGGGACACTGAGGAGAACTTCTCAATCTCTAGCAGGAAGGGACACAAATAAAAAAATCTGATCAATACAGCAAGATAGAAAAGAAAAAAAGAAAACCTTACTTCCCCTCAGCTCACCCGAACTCTGCAAAAAGCAATAGGGACAAAATAAAATACAAATACCACAACAAATGTGAATGTGTTAAATTTCTCTATAAAGAGACAAACATAATCAGATTGGGACAAAATAAAATAT
>PVKP010041653.1:0-18612 GCA_004027715.1 Plecturocebus donacophilus | reverse complement strand
GACATCACAGTCAGAAGACCTGAGTTCTGGTCCCCACTCTGTTGTCACTCAATGTGTGGCACTAGGCAAACCGCTTCCCTTCTCCAGGTCTGTTTTCCCATCTGCAAAGTAGGGGTGGGTGGATAACGAGCGGCTGTCCCCATGCCCCAACTTTGCCATGACTGCTCTGAGAAGCAGTACTTTAGGTGATAGATGGAGCACTCTTTGCACACTGTGAAGGACTGTGCCTCCTCCTCCCCTACTTCCCCCACCATGTTTGTCCTCGGCCCTGCTCCCTGCCTTCCTCAGCACTGGTCGGATTCCTGGGAGCTCAGGCCCCCGCCATGCACTGAGTCTTCTTCCCTGCCCTCCCAGGGACCTACAAGTTCCAGAAGACAGAGCTACGGAAGGAGGGCTTTGACCCGGCTATGGTGAAAGACCCGCTGTTCTATCTAGACGCCCGGAAGGGCTGCTATGTCCCGCTGGACCAAGAGGCCTACAGCCGCATCCAGGCAGGAGAGGAGAAGCTGTGATTCCCCCCATCCCTCTGAGGGCTGGCAGATGCTGGATCCAGATCCCCAGGTTCTGCCCCAGAGGGGTCCTGGACAAGGCCAGACCAAAGCAAGCAGGGCCTGGCACCTCCATCCTGAGGTGCTGCCCCCTCCATCCAAAACTGCCAAGTGACTCACTGCCACCTCCCCAACCGTTCCAGAGGCTTTCTGTGAAAGTCTCATGTCCAAGTTACATCTTCTGGGCTGGGCAGGCCCTCTGATTCCCAGGCTGAGACTGACGGGTCTTCTCAGGATGATGTCTTGGGTCAGGGCAGGGAAAGGACAAGGGGTCACCAAGCCCTTCCCAGAGAGCAGGGAGCTTGTAAATGGGATCAGGGCAGAAGTCCCCAGGAAGTCAACACAGTGGGCAGAGACAGTGGTAGCCATCTATCGGGTAGCAAGAGGATCCGAGCCCCAGAGCCTCCCAAGTTCATTCAGCTCCAGTCCCACCTCCAGGAGGGGAGGAGAGGACCTGGTGTCTGTAGGTGGCCCTGATGCCCCATCTACAGCAGGAGGTCAGGACTGCACCCCTGGTCTCTCCCCACTCCCCCATTCTCCTCCTCGGGTGGCTGCCTGGCTGACCCTCAGGCAGGGCCTTTCAGTCCTTGTGAGTCTGTGTCACCTCCATCTCAGTCTTAGCCTGGCTATGAGGGGAGAAGGAATGAGGGAGGAGGGGGCTCAGGGGCCAATAAACTCTGCCTTGAGTTCTCCTAGCCTGTGTGCAAGCCACCCGAGCCCACCCTAACCCCAGAGCTCCACAGCCCCGCTGTGGCCTCCTCGACCCCCCATACCAAACCCTTGGCCCATTCACCGCCTCATCTGTTCATTCACTCATCTAAACCGAGGCTGCAGCAGGTCAGATGTACAGCCCCTGCCTTCAGTGTGCTGGTTCAGGCAGGGGCAGTGCCCATTCAAGTCTGGCAAGGTGTATAACAGTGTGGGCTTGAAAGTCCAAACCAGTTCTGTCACTCTTAAGTGTGTGGCCTTGGGCAGATGACTCAGTCTCCTCGCCTGTGAAATGGGATTCATCAGTTAAAAGGATTCAGGAGCTGAATGTGCCATCAGGAGTAAGAGATTTGAGGGGAAACACCCTCAGGCAGGATCCTGACTCTGCGGCAGCTCTATCTGCCTGAGGTGCATTTTCTGAGTTCTTTAGGGGCTGGAAAGATCTGCAAGGGTGGGGGCTGCTGTGAGAGCCAAAGCAAGGCTGCCCGACAGCCCAGCCAGAGGCCTGGGAAGCTTCCTGGAACAGTCAACACAGCTGCCCCACCAGCAGTGCCAGTGGAGAGCCAGCTGTCTCCTAGGCCCTGGTGGAGGAGTCACACCCAGGCTGGAAATTCACTGCCCAGTGGGAAGGGGTTCCAACATAGCCTGGCGGGGAGGTGTGGAAGGGGCGGGGGGCATGTGAGCCCCTGCGCCTTTATTTCCACTGTGGGCTTTCTAAGGAAAGAACCAGAACTTGGAGGTTTTCAGTTACGTGGCCAAGGTCACATAACAAGTAGAGGGAGCTGGAATGGAGCCCCTGCCCTTCCTGCCACACCACCGTGCCTCCTGGTGCATAAGGTAAGGGAAGCCAGAAAAGCCTCCATTCCACGCATGCCTGCAGAGCCGCCTCAGCCACGCCCCAGGCCAGCAGCTGACAGTTCAAGCAGAGGGTGGCCAGGCTGAAAGCTGGGGTGTCTCCTGGGGGTGTGCACTTGGAAGGACAGAGGAGTCTAGTGCTTGTCTCGGGAGAATTCGGGGTGCAGGGGCAGAACTGGAGCCCGGGGGGGGTCCTTGTGGAGCGATGCTGAGTGGCGTGGCGTGGTAGGCATGGCTGCTGTGCCTGAGTGTGGCCAGCAGAGGGCGCATGGAGCTTGGCGAACACTCCTGGCTTTAGCCGAGGGAAGCCTGGAGAGGCTGAGTCTCGCCTCATCCCCCGAGCAGGTACCATACTCAGAGGACCCCGTGACAGGCTTCTGAGGGCCTGAATTTGGTTGGTAGTGTGGCTTTGTGTCTTTAACCCTCAGCAGTGAGTTCTCCACAATGGGAAGAAGGAGCCCCCAGAGGGGGGCATTCCTTGCTCCGGGTTGAACTCAGTCACCTGAAGGCAGTATGCAGGTGATTAAGGTGGTTAAGCATGGGGCCTGGGCCTGATGCTGGTGTCCGGTCAATGCTTGGTAGTTAACAGAAAAAGGAGATATGTTTAGATTTTAAGACCCCAGACTAGGCTAAGTTTCCCACTTCTGCACTGGACCCTACCACAGCCCCTCCATGATGGAGAGTCCTGGTGGACCTGTGACCCCTCCAGCTCTCAGGTCTGCATATGATCATACCTCAGCCATGGCCATGTGAATCATCTCCATGCATGCAGCAGGTGCTTAATACATGCTTGTGAAGTTCACCGACAACAATAGCTACTATTTCTAAGGCATTTCCTGACATTTATATAGTGCTCCACAGTTTACAGAGCACCCTGTAAGTTCATCTATGGAGCAGATTCTAGAGGCCTACCCTGTGCAGAGAGGGCAGGGAACTGCCAGGTGAGGAAGATAGAGACCTGGGTCCTAGATCTGCCCTCAGGGAGCCACCGTCTCCAGAGAGGTGTGTGGCAAGTAAAGAGGCCAAGGCTGGGGGCTTAGCTGCACCTAACCCAGCACCCTGGCTGGGCGTGTCATGGCCAGGGAGGGCTTTCCAGGAAGATTGTACCAGATGGAGGGAGCGGCCACATGTAGAGGCCTGGAGGTCTAGGGCAGATTAAAGAAGTACAGGCATGCCGGGCCCAGGCGGGCGGATCATTTGAGGTCAGGAGTTCAAGACCAACCTGGCCAATGTGGTGAAACCCCATCTCTACTAAAGGCAAAAATTAGCCTGGCATCTTGGCGGGTGCCTGTAATCCCAGCTACTTGGGAGGCTGAGGCAGGAGAATCACTTGAAACCAGGGAAGTGGAGGCTGCAGTGAGCCAAGCTCATGTCACTGCACTCCAGCCTGGGCGACAGAGCAAGTCTCTGTCTCAAATAAATAAACAAATAAGGACAGGCAGCGAGGCTGCAGGGTTGGGGAGGAGGGTTACAGTTGAGGCAAGATAGGAAAAGTGAACCCTTTGTGGGTACTTCTATTTGCATGCCTCCAGAGAAGAGGGAGCTCTAGAGTTCCAAGTATCAAGTCAAACCCACTCCTTAGCCTCTCGTTAATGACCACAATATACGGCGCACTTCTATGTGCTAGGCCCTGAGCAAAGCGCTTTCTGTGCTACATGATTTCATTAAATCCTCCTATTCAAAGCAGGTTCTATTTTTTAATTTCTGTTTTCTTCTTTTTTTTTTTTCTTTTTGAGACAGAGTTTTGCTCTTGTCGCCCAGCCTGGAGTACAGTGATCTCGGCTCACTGCAACCTGCACCTCCCAGGTTATAGCAATTCTCCTGCCTTAGAGTCCCAAGCAGCTGGGAATACAGGCATGTGCCACCACGCCCGGCTAATTTTGTATTTTTAATAGAGACGGGGTTTCACTATGTTGGTCAGGCTGGCCTTGAACTCCTGACCTCAAGTGATCCAACCACCTCGGCCTCCCAAAGTGCTGGTTTTAGAGATGTGAGCCACTGCGCCTGGCCCAAAACAGGGTACCATTTTTATTCCCATTTCACAGATGAGGAATTTGAGGCTCAGAGAGGCAAAGTCTCTCCAAGGACCACAGAGGTTGTGAATGGCAGAGCTAGGAGGAAAGTCCCCTTCCCTGTGCCTCAGTGTTTCCATCTGCAACCATTCTGCTCCAGGGGAGGCTGGAAGGGGCCAGCCTCACACGCTCCCGGAGGTCCAGCCGCCCTCGGGACAGCCAAGTGGCTGCCCAGGCCACTGCGTGGTGTATCACTTTCAGTTCCTGGGAAGAAGGTTAAATACCTCCGAGGGGCCCATTGAGGCTGCAACAGCAAAGGAGGGGGTGACCGAGTGACTTTCAAAGGGGCCTGAAATGCGTGGCCAGCCCCTCCCCCCAAGGAGGGGGCCCTGCTTCCTCCCGGCCTAATGATATTCTGGGCTCAGCCCTCGTCTTTGGCGGCAGTTTAACCCAAGCCGGGGCGGATTTCTTTCTCACTGATCTCAGCTTGACACCCAATTAGCACAAGAATGGGAGGAGGAAGCCTGTGAGAGGCGCCTCCCAGCCTCCCGGGGCGCGAGAGGGGCGCAGGCGGGAAGACAAAGGACAGCAGGCAGGGGGGCAGCCGCGCGTTCGCCTCCCCCACCGACCCTGCCATTGTCTCCCTAGGAGCTTCAGAGAGGACAGAGGCCTACGCCCTGGCTGGTCAGCCTGCTGGAGGGGACAGGGAATGGGGCCCAAGCCCCTGTTCTGTGTGGACCCGAAGGGAAAGCCTTTGGGTGAGGCTGGCAGTGAGGTCAGTGTGCAGGGGCAGGGATCCCGAGGGCACAAAAGCCTGGGCTGAGGCCTCACGGGTGCTCAGGCAAGCCACCCGTTTGGAGTCTCAGTGCTCTCATCTGAAAATGGGATCATGAAGAGTCCCTGTGAGGAGTCAATTAGGGGGTGTGTATAATGCACCTGGCAGGTGCAAAGTGGGCGTGCAATAAATACTCTTTGAAAGATGCTAAGCTAATATTGTTACTAACTGAAGGGTGGAGTGGAGTAGGCTTGGGTCAGAAGGAGGGACTTTATCAGTGACAGCTGAACATCCACAGACTGGGCTAGCTTACCCAAAGAGCTCCCCAGTCTCTGGGCTAAGCCAGAAGCTGGAGGACAACTGCCTGGTGAGATTCCAGGAGGGAGGGAGTGTCTCTGGCCCTGTGCATAGACTCCCTCCACCTCCTTTACGCTTCCTGTGGGAAGCCTTCCAGGATCCCAGGGCTAGGTTAGGGACCTCCTCCAGTTCCCACAGGCCCCGTGTTCTCCCCCCATAGCATGGATTGCTCTGCAGCTTCTGTTGTTCCCTCTATGTAGTCTTGAACGTCAGCCCAGGAGGGCAAGGAAACTCACAGGTTTTGAGTTTTTTGTTTTGTTTTCTTTTTTTGAGATAGAGCCTGGCTCTGTCACCCAGGCTGGAGTGCAGTGACACAATCTCAGCTCACTGCAACCTCCACCTCCTGGGTTCAAGCGATTCCCCTACCTCAGCCTCCCAAGTAGCTGGGATCACAGGCATGCTCCACCACGCCTGGCTAATTTTGTATTTTTAGTAGAGATAGGGTTTCACCATGTCATCCAGGCTGGTCCCGAACTCCTGACCTCAAGTAATCCACCCACCTCAGCCTCCCAAAGTGTGGGATTACAGGCGTGAGCCACCACACCTGGCCTACACACAGGTTTTGTTCACTATTGTGTTCCCGGCAGCAACACCGGCCCTGGTATGTAATAGGTTCTGAGTGAAAGTTTGTCAGGTAGATGAAGTTCTTCAAATGCCCCCAAATGCTCCATTCCAGTTCTGGGAGGCAGTTTCAGGTCAGAAGATACTAAGGTAGGTTGGAATCAGAGGCTGTGAAGGGCTCTGAGTGGCTTCTAGGGAGGCCCTTGTTGGCAAAGGGAAGCCATTACGTGACTTTGAGGAGGGGACTGATATCACTCATTCATTTACTCATTCGGCAAGCTCTAACCAAACCCCTACAGAGTACAGAGTTCCTCACTACCTGCTGTGATCAAAGATGAATCAGGAAGTTTCTGCCCAGAAGGAGCAGAAGTCCTTACAGTCCAGTAAAAGAATCTTAGACTATGTTTGCAGAAAAGACCTTAGAAAATCATAGGGTCCCAAACCTCTTCACAGAATAGGGAAACTGAGTTCCACAGAGGGGTAGGTCACATGGTATGGTGAGAGTGCATCCTTTCTGCATATCACAGGAGTCCTCTGCTTTCCGAGGACCAGGGCAGTGTCATTGTCTTCGTTTTATAGGAACAGGGCCTGGCACATTGAAGGTGCTCAAAGCTGTCCATGGAGTTGATTTGTACGATGAAGCCAAGGCCAGAGGAGGTGGGAGACAGGCAGGCCAGAGAGGAAGCAGGTGCCGGTGAGGTGATGAGCTGGGGGGTTAGGGAGGCATGCCAGATTAAAGGGGAGACTCATCCAAATTTGGTGACTGTTTGGATATGAAAGAGGGAAAATTAAGGATAATTAGGGTGTTTGCATGGGTGTTTTGGTGGGTGGTAGTGGTATTCCTGAGATGGGGAACACAGAGAGAACCTGTTTTGTTTTGTTGGTTGGTTTGTTTTGAGACAGTCTCGCTCTGTCGCTGCCTGCACTCCAGCCACCCAGGTTCAAGCAGTTCTGCCTCAGCCTCCCGAGTAGCTGGGATTACAGGTGTGCACCACCACGCCCAGCTAATTTTTGTATTTTTGGTAGAGATGAGGTTTCATCATGTTGGCCTGCTGGTCTTAAACTCCTGGCCTCAAACAGTCCATCCACCATGGCCTCCCAAAGTGCTGGGATTACAGGCACGAGCCACTGTGCCCAGCCAGGACCTGGATATAAAGCTGGTAGTTGAACTCCTAGATCTTTACCAAAAAAAATTTTTTTTTTAGATGGAGTCTCGCTCTGTCACCTAGGCTGGAGTGTAGTAGCGCGACCCCAGCTCACTGCAACCTCCACCTCCCGGGTTCAAGCAGTTCTTCTGCCTCAGCCTCCCTAGTAGCTTGGATTACAGGCGCGTGCCACCACGCCCAGTTAAGTTTTGTATTTTTAGTAGAGATGGGGTTTCACCATATTGGCCAGGCTGGTCTTGAACTCCTGACCTCGTGATCCACCTGCTTCGGCTTCCTGAAGTGCTGGGAAAACAAGCGTGAGCCACCGCGCCCAGCCAAAAATTTGTTTTAATTTAAAATATTTTGGCAAAAAAAAAAATAAAAAATAAAAAATATTTTGGCCAAACGTGGTGCCTCACACCTGTAATCCCAGCACTTTGGGAGGCCAAGACAGGCAGATTGCTTGAGCCCAGGAGTTTGAGTGTAGCCTGGGCAACATGGTGAGACCTAGTCTCTACAAAAAGATTAAAAAATTAGCTGGGCATGGTGGACTAGAAGAAAGGAAGGACCTTATCAGTGCCTGTGGTCCTAGCTACTCTGGAGGCTGAGGCAGGAGGATCCCTTGAGTCCAGGAGTTCAAGATTACAGTGAGCTGTGATCATGCAATTGCACTCCAGAGTCTCGCTCTGTCACCCAGGCTGAGTGCAATAGCGTGATCATGGCTCAGTGCAGCCTTGACCTCCAAGCTCAGGTGATCCTCCCCTCCTTCTCAGCCACCTGAGTAGCTGGGCAGGCACACTCCACCACACCTGGCTTATTTTTTAAGAAACATTTGTAGAGATGGGGTCTTGCTGTGTTGCCCAGGCTGGCCTCAAAACTCCTAGCCTCAAGCAGTCCTCTTGCCTTGGCCTCCCAAAGCGTTGGGATTACAGGTGTGAGCCACCACACCTGAACTCCTGGATCTTAACTATTGCATCATTCTGCCCCTAACCACTAGGCTATACCATCATCCTCTACCAATGCTGAGTTCAATTTTGGAAGTGTTGGTCTTTAGATACTCACAGGACATCTACTTCATTCTATTTCTTTCTCTTTGTTTCTTTCTTTTTCTTTTTTTAAAGACAGAGTCTCACTCTGTCGCTCAGGCTGGAGTGTATTGGTGCAATCTGAGCTAACTGCAACCTCTGCTTCCCAGGTTCAAGTGATTCTCCTGCCTCCGCCTCCTGAGTAGCTGAGATTACAGGTGCCTGCCCCTATGCCTGGCTATTTTTGTATTTTTAGTAGAGACGGGGGTTTCACCATGCTGCCAAGACTGGTCTTGAACTCCTGACCTCATGTGATCCACCAGTCTCATCCCCACCAAGTGCTGGGATTACAGGCATGAGCCACCGTGCCTGGCCAACTTCATTCCATTTCTGCCCTGGGCTTTTGCAACAGGCTCCAGTGGTCTCTTTGTCTCCTTCCTTATTCCCATCAAACCATTCCCCATGCTGCAGCTAGAAATTATATTTTAAAACACAATTATAAAATACCACTGTCTCCCAAAACTCTTCAGTAGTCTCCCATTGCTCCTAGAGACTGAAAAGTTTGCCTGCTTACAAGGCAGAGGTAGACCCCGGCCCACCTCTGCAGCCCCATCTCTAGATGGGTGAAAAGCTCCCTAACCTCCACCTTCCTCTCCGTGTTCCATAGCATGTTCTCACCCACAGCTTCTGGGCATTTTGTCCTCCTCACTGGAATGCTCCTAGAGGTTTCTCTTCCCTCACAGCCACCTAGTTAATTCTACTCAGGCTTTAGAGCTCAGCAAGTCCAGTCTACTCAGTTTTCTTTTTGAAGTTCCTATAACTTCAGTTCCTTTATTTAAGTTTGTACACGTCTTAGTATGCTTATTTGATTACAGTTAGTCTGCCCCCAGACTGTGAGTGCCCTAAAGACAGGAACCTCGCCCATCCCCTTTACCACTACGTCCATAGCACTGATCAAAATGCCTGGCTCAGGAAGGCGCAATGAACAGCTGTTGAACGAGTGACATCCAAATCGACAGCAAAGGGGGTGGCTGGACAGCGAGTCGCCCACTTACGAGAGATTCTGGGTCGGAAATAAAGACCTGGGAGTCACTTATAATTCAAGCCAGATGAGTGAATGGGTTCGCGGTGTGTAGACCGAAGAGATTCTAACTCATGCAAGATAAGCAGTAACGTGGCTCACAGACACGTCGCGAAGATGCTGGGGGCTCTCCTCCGCCTGCTTGTGGTCCCCTACAAGGCGCTTCCCACCCTGGGTCTGTGAGCCCAGTCGATGAAAGAAGGAGGGAGATCGATTCATAACCCCAAAAGCGCCGGAGACTTTCCCTCCGGCGCCCCATCCTCTCCCCTCCCCTCGGTGACTTCTTTCAACAGCTGACGAAGGTCGCTCCCTGTGCACCGCCTCTTCCGTCGGCGCCGCCCGACGACGCCCGGAAATTTGCGGGCGCGCCGGAAGTTGAGGGGAGTTTCCTGCGAGCTCGGCTTCCTCAACATGGCAGCGCCCTTGTCAGTGGAGGTGGAGTTCGGGTGAGTTACAGAGCTGGGGCGCCGTGGGGATGGATTGAAGTCGTCGGGCCCGGAATTTCCTTCCCTCTGCCTTGGGGCCAGACATGGCCGAATCATTGGGTGTTCCCGTGCCTGCTGTGAACTACGCCACCCACCTAGGAGAGTCTGAGAGGCCAGTCTCTCCTGGCGATTAGGCCGTATGTCCGGAAATAGAGGCGCACATTGGGAGGGAGATGCGCTCTGTGCATCCCTCGATGCCCTGTGTTCCGCAGGAGTCGAATTTGTGACGGTTAGCAGGCAGCCTCCCTATCTTCTTTTCCAATCCTGTCTCGGACTGATCCCATCTGTTTGGCATCTGAGCTCCTAAAACCTAGAAGGACCACCCTCCACTCCCTGATTTCATTCTTTGAATAGCAGTTTCTTTTTAGTGTTCTTAAGGTCTTGTTTCTTGTGGGATGTAGTGGCCAGGATGGGCCTTTTTTCTTTTTCTTTCCCAAGACTTGGGGATGTTAAACGGACCTGAGCCTCCTTCAGGACAGTCAGCAAACTTGCTGTGTTCCTTCTGCAGAACTAGAGTCAGGTGGAGATACAGGGACAAATAAGAAATCGCAGTGAAGGAAACTAACACGGACAGTATAGTATACACAAGATGAAAAATGCAGAAATTGGAACACACACCAATAACTGAGGAAACAGAGCAGGGAGGAAGTCTACTCAAGGCACTGTTTGGTTCCTCCTACAAACAGATGTGTAATATGATTTCAAAGCTGAGAGAAACTGCAAAGCTTAGAGAGAAGTCAAAGAAACGAAGGCCTTGAAAGATGGATGGTGTACTTTCCAGAATCATATGGAAAAGAGGGAATAGGGGTGTGTGTGTGTGTGTGTGTGTGTGTGTGTGTGTGTGTGTGTGTGTAGATAAACAAGTCAAGGTTTATGTGAAAGAAGTCGGGGATGAGAATCTAAAACCTCTGCCCAGTGCCTTTCATCTCATTGGATGCCTCCCGTTTCTTTCATGTTTTTTCTTCATTGGGTAATTCATTCACCAGCCATTTATTGAGTGCCTACCATGTGCCAGGCAGCAAGCCAGACACTGAGGATACAAAGATAAATAGAAGTCTGTCCGTGTCTTACAGTATTCAGCATTTCTGCCCCTTAGAAGGGGGGTAAGTCTCATGACTAAGTGCATTTTAATTGATATTGTCTGGCTGCTTGGATCAAATTAGAACTGTGTTGGTCTGGACTCCTCAATGTTTTGCCTCACTGACTCTTGGCCCAGCTATACTCCCCAAAGCCTGGGGTTCTAGGAGGATCCCTGCTTCCTTGACAGGCCTCAGCAGAGCTGGAAAGAGAGTAGCCACAGACTGCTGTGTTAAGGTTTATCCAGGCCAGGCACAGAGGCTCACTCCTGTAATTCCAGCACTTAGGGAGCTGAGGCAGGAGGACTGCTTGAGCCCAAGAAGTCGAAACCAGCCTGGGCAACATGGGGAGACTTCATCTCTACCAAAAAAAAAAAAAAGATGATTTACTACTGACAACTTGCCTTTCATTATTGTGAGTCAGACATGTTACGTCTGTCTGCCAGGTACTGTGCTAGCACAATGGGGAAGTCACGTGAGGAAGACCCAGCGCTTGTTCTCCAGAGCTTACACACCAGCACAGTTGCCCTTTTTCTGACCCAATCATCTTTAGCTTCAGTCTCCCTTACCTCCATGAGCAATAATAACCCCTGGCCAGGCAGGACAACATTCTTCCACCACCCACCCACCTTCTACCGACTCCATCCACAGCACAGCATTCCATGAAAGTTGTAGCTTCTCAGGAAGCAGAAATGCCCAAGGTGATGCTCAACCCAGGCCCCTTCTCTCTTTGTCCTTGCCTTGATGTGTGTTTTTGCCCCTGACCTCTCTTTCATTGCCTATGTCTCTTAGCAGACACGATTCACCCTTTACGTGGAACCAGAACAACTTTGCAAAGGCTAACGTGCCCATCATTTTCTCCCTTTCATCCCTGAGTAGCCCCATTCCTACTTCAGTCCTGGAAGGGTCTGGGTTAGGACTTTGTCTCCCTCCTGAGCAGATATACTCCTCTTGGCCCCAGCAACTCCTCCAGAGACCCTCTGGAAGGCCCCTCGCACCTTCCTTCTTGTCACTGACCAGGTCTGCCGTCCTTTATCTTGCCCCTGAACTATTCTCAGCAGAGCATTTTCTCAGGTCACATATGATTCAAAGTATGTAATACAGTTGTGTTTTGGTCCCTGTGGTCCATGTTGTAAAGGCCCAGATGTGAAATTCTCTCCTTCCCACTCCTTTTTCTCCTTCCCAAGTTGGGGAGGCATTGGCAAAAGGAGGGAATGTCACTGAGGTCAGAGAAGCACTGGGAGAAATGGGCATTTTCATTCTTTTGGCAGATATTTGTTGAGTGTCCACCATATGCCAGGCCCTGTTTTAGGCAGAGTTTGCAGCCCAGCAGGTGGAGGGGAAGTAAATAAACAAAATGTATATATATACATGTGTATGTATGTCTATATACAGAAGATTAAAACGTGAAGATTAGAAAAGGTGAAGGCGGTTTTGAAAATATCTGTACCTGTCACTGGTATCAACATACACATCCACTAGGAATTGGAAGGTGGAAGGAAGATGGAGATAATGTCAGTTGAGTTTAACAGCAGATCTTATCAGACATAAGAGGGTCTGGCCTTGGGTCTCTCCTGGGCTAGAACAGGCCCCTTGTCTGCCTCCCTATATCACTCTTGAGGCTGGGCGTGCACCTTCCCCCACTCCAGATGTGCTGACAGCAGAAATGCCAACCCCTCCCTTGAGGGCCAGTGAATTCAGCAGTGGCAGGTCACTGTCTGCGCGAGACTGGTTCTCTCTTCATCCGCTTGTAAAGGGAAAAACAGCCTCGGCCTCTGAGCCTGGCACCACCAGGTTTGGCCAGTATTGGTTGTTTGCCTGAGTCCCAGTGCCTTCAGTTCCCATCCCTCTTCTCTGACCCCCAACTCCTGAGCCCCTTGCCTGTCACCCTCCCCCACTCCAGCTGCTGCATGTGCCAGCCCCCACCCAGGAGAAAACGAGGCTCTTGGAAGGGGATAAATGGAGGCTCTGTGTGGGCTTGCAGCTGAAATGGCCCTGTGCGCGGCCACAGATGGGCCTCCTCTCCCCCTCCACATTTCTGCATCAACAAAGTGTGACCTTGTTTGGATGACAGTCGCCCCATGTTTTCCCCATGACAATGCTTGCCTTGCCTTTGCCTCCCAGTGGGCTGCCTCAGGACATCTCTGTTCCCTGAAATTGGAAAAGGGTGGTGGGGTGGAAGACATTGCATCCTTCAAAAGTCTGGTAAGGCCTTTTCAGTTAAGATCCGCAAGAAGTCTGAGATGTGTATGGGGAGACCCAGAGGGAGAAGGAGTGTGGGGCACTGAAAGAGCCCTGGTGCTCCTCTCAGAAGCCTCAGCTTCTGTACTTGACTCCAAGTATCTCTGCAATCCCCGCCTTCCCTTGGCCAGGTGCTGGGACACAGAAATGAACCAAACTCTGCCCTCAAGAGGCTTTTTGACCTTTGGGAAGTCCTGTTTTTTTCTGACAAGGCTGCTGGTGCTAAGAAGGAATTGGTTAGATTCAAATGATAGTTTTGGCTACTGCCTATATAGCCTTGGACAAGTTAGTTGGTTAACCTCTCTAGGCGTGAATCTGCTTTTCTATCAAATAGAGTTAATAATGCCTGCCTCCTCCCTTCTTCCCTGGTATTCCCTGAGGCTTAAATGAGATGAGGAACACCTTACATAAATGGTGAGGTGATGTGAGCAGTTGTTCTTAGTTGATGCCAGGTCCCATGGACTTTCTCAGCCTCCAGCACTGTGATGTGCCCACCAGGTCAGCAGCAGGTGGCATGAGCAGGAGCGTTTCAAACCATCATCTGGCCAGAGAAAACCCCTCGGTGCACATTGTCTACAGAGAGCCTCACAGTGGCTCCTCAGTGCTTTTCCAGATGGAAAGACTGAAGCTTAAGACTGAGTCATGGCCAGGCATGGTGACTTACACCTATGATCTTAACACTTTGGGAGGCTGAGACAGGAGTGCTTGAGCCGAGGAGTTCAAGACCAGCCTAGACAATATAGTGAGACCTCATCTCTATTATAAAATATTTTCATTATTTTTAGTTTTGAGACAGGGTCTCACACTGTTGCCCAGAGTGGAGTACAGTGGCATGACCTTGGCCGACTGCAGCCTCGATCTCCCAGACTCAGGTGATCCTCCCACTTCAGCCTCCCAGGTAGCTGGGGCTGCGGGCGTGCATCACCATGCCCAGCTAATTTTTGTATTTTTTGTAGAGACAGGGTGTTGCCATGTTGCCCAGGCTGGTCTTGAACTCCTGGGCTTAAGCAGTCCTCCTGTCTCAGCCTCCCACAGTGCTAAGATTACAGGTGTGTGCCACTGGGTCTGGCCCCCAAATTATTTTAATAACAGAAAAAAAAAAGAAGATTGAGTCACCCATCTAAGGTCTCAACATAGGGAGAGGTGGAGCCTGGTCTTCACATTGGAGCCAGCATCTCTAAAGGCTGTGTGCTGCACCTGTGTGCTAAGCTGCCTCTCTGGAAGGCAGAGTACTCCTTCAGACTATCATTTCTGCCTTCAAACTATCATTTGAATCTAACCAATTCCTTCTTAGCACCAGCAGCCTTGTCAGAAAAAAACAGGACTTCCCAAAGGTCAAAAAGCCTCTTGAGGGCAGAGTTTGGTTCATTTCTGTGTCCCAGCACCTGGCCAAGGGAAGGCGGGGATTGCAGAGATACTTGGAGTCAAACAAGAGTCTGCAAATTTGGGTACTTGAATTTTTTTTTTTTTTAATAATTAGAGACATGCCAGGTGCGCTGGCTCATGCCTGTAATCCTAGCACTTTAGGAGGATGAGGTGGGCAGATCACGAGGTCAGGAGATAAGACCATCCTGGCCACGGTGAAACCCTGTCTACTAAAATACAAAAAATTAGCCAGGCGTGGTGTTGCATGCATGTAGTCCCAGCTAGTCAGGAGGCTGAGGCAGGGGAATTGCCTGAACCCAGGAGAGGGAGGTCGTAGTGAGCCAAGATGGTGCCACTGCACTCCAGCCTGGTAACAGAGCAAGACTCCGAGAAGGAGAGAAAGAAAGAGAGAGAGAAAGAGACAGAGCCAGGCATGATAACTCACAACTCTAACCCAGCACTTTGGGATTGCTTGAGCCCAGGAGTTCAAGACCAGCCTGGACAACATAGGGAGATCCCATCTCTACAAAAAACAGAAATAAAATTAGGAAGGTGTGGTGACACGTGCTTGTGGTCTCAGCTACTTGGGGGCTGATGTGGGAGGATTGCTTGAACCCAGGGGGTTAAGGTTGCAGCAAGCTGGAATCACACCACTGCACTCCAGCCTGGGCGACAGAGTGAGACCTTGTCTCAAAAAAAAATAATAAATTGGCTGGGCGCGGTGGCTCACGCCTATAATCCCAGCACTTTGGGAGGCTGAGGCAGGTGGATCACGAGGTCAAGTGATCGAGACCATCCTGGTCAACATGGTGAAACCCCGTCTCTACTAAAAATACTATAGGCACACGCCTGTAGTCCCAGCTACTCAGGAGGCTGAGGTGGGAGAATTGCTTGAACCCAGGAGGCGGAGGTTGCGGTGAGCCGAGATTGTGCCATTGCACTCCAGCCTGGGTAACGAGCAAAACTCCATCTCAAAAAAAAAAATAAATAATAAATAAATAAATAAAAATAGGCCGGGCACAGTGACTCATGCTTCTGATTTTAATACTTTGGAAGGCCAAGGCACGCAGATCACTTGAGCTCAGAAGTTCAAGACCAGCCTGAGCAATGTGGTGAAATCCCATCTCTACAAAAATCTCAAAATTAGCTGGGTGTGATGGCATGCGCCTGTAGTCCCAGCTGCTTAGGGGTCTGATGCGCAAGGATTGCTTGAGCCTGGGAGGTCAAGGCTGCAGTGAGCCATGATCATGCCACTGCACTCAAACCTGGGTGACAAAGTGAAACCCCATCTCTAAATAAATAAATAAACAATAATTGGTGGGGCGCCAAAAAAATAAATAATTAATTACATACAGACAGGGTCTCGCTATGTTACAAGGCTGTGCTTCACTGAGGCTCATCTCAACTCCTGGCCTCAAGCAGTCATCTCGCCTCAGCCTCCCAAAGTGCTAGGATTATAGGTGTGAGCCATCACACCTAGCCAGTAGTTGATTATTAGTAAAAATTGTATCCTACTTTACCACACTGGAAGTCATATTTAGGAATTGGTCATTGGGGCTGGGCAGAGTGGCTTATGCCTATAATCTCAGTGCTTTGGGAGGCTGAAGTGGGAGGATTACTTTAGGCCAGGAGTTTGAGATTAGCCTGGGTAACATAGCAAGACTCCATCTCTACAAAAAATTTAAAAATTAGCCTGATATGGGCTGGGCATGGTGGCTCATGCCTGTAACCCCAGCCCTTTGGGAGGCCAAGGTGGGCAGATCACCTGAGGTCAAGAGTTTGAGACTAGCCTGGCCAACATAGTGAAACCCCACCTCTACTAAAATTGCAAAACTTAGCTGGGTGTGGTGGCACACTTCTGTAGTCCCAGCTATTCGGGAGACTGAGGCACAAGAATCACTTGAACCTGGGAGGTGGAGGTTGCAGTGAGCTGAGATCACACCACTGCACTCCAGCCTGGGTAACAGAGTGAGACTCCCTCTCAAAACAAATAAAATACAAATATAAATATAAAAATTAGCCCGATATGATGGCACGCACCTGTAGTCCTAGCTACTTGGGAAGTGGAACAGGAAAGTCTCTTCAACCCAGGAGTTCAAGGTTACAGCGAGCTATGATTGCGCTACTGCATTCCAGCATAGGTGACAGAGTAAGACTCTGTCTCTGAGAAAGGGGGAAAAAAAGAATTGATCACTGATACCCAAGGTGTTCCTGCACCTTGTTCTCTGCTTCTCTCAGGCTTCGTTACCAGCCCTATCCTCAGTTTTCTGTTTCCGCTACCTCTTCTATTTGTAGGAGCTCACCTGGCTTTTTCTTTGGTCTTCCTTTGCAGAGGCGGTGCGGAACTCCTGTTTGATGGTGTTAAGAAACATCAAGTCACTTTGCCTGGACAGGAGGAACCCTGTGAGTATTGGCTTTCTGAACCCACCACACCCTGGAGTTGGTCCATGGATAACACTCAGCCCCTTTCAGGCCCGTGTTCTGCACCTTCGTGCTAGGCTGTGTCTCTAGCAGGCAGAGGAGTAAAAACAAGAGTCTGCACGGCCGGGCGTGGTGGCTCATGCCTGTAATCCCAGCAGTTTTGGAGGCCGAGGTGGGTAGATCAGCTGAGGTCAGGAGTTTGAGACCAGCCTGGCCAACATGGCAAAAGCCCATACCTACTAAAAATATAAAAATTAGCTGGGCATGGTGGTGCGCGCCTGAGGCAGGAGACTGCACTCCAGCCTGGGCCACAGAGCAAGACTCTCTCAAATGAAAAGAAAAAGAGTCTGCAAAGCCAGCTTCATTGGAGGAAGAGGGTGTGGTTTCATCCTTATATGGAGATTCTGTCTTCAGACAGGTTTGAGTTTGAATCCCCGTAGAACCACAGGCCAGTGACCTCAGCTTTCTGAGCTTTAATGTTCTCATCTGTAAAATGGGGTTGGAAATCCCTATCTCTCAGGATTGTTAAAAGGAGTAAGCAGTTTATCCCATTTGTCTCTCCTTTTATGATACAGTAGAAAAGGTTCTCGTGAAGAAAGTAAGCATCATTGAGGATGCAGTGATTTGAATGGGCTCATATTATGATAAAAGAAGAGTATCCAGCCAAAAAGATTGGGGGAGAGAGGCTGGCTAAGGAGAGATTGGATTTTTTTTCTTTTTTTCTTTCTTTTTTTCTTCCCAGACGGAGTCTCGCTCTGTCACCCAGGCTGGAGTGCAGTCATGCAATCTTGGCCCAAAGCAACTTCTACCTCCTGGGTTCAAGCAATTCTCCTGCCTCAGCCTCCCCAGTAGCTAGGATTACAGGCACACGCCACCACACCCAGCTAATTTTTGTATTTTTTGGTGGAGACAGGGTTTTACTATGTTGGCCAGGCTGGTCTCGAACTCCTGACCTTGTGATCCACCCGCCTCTGCCTCCCAAAGTGCTGGGATTACAGGCATGAGCCACTGCTCCCAGCCCCTAGATTTGTTTTCTTTGTTCATTCAAATACTTGTTAATCTTTCTTGAACAAATATACATTGAGCACCTCCTAAGTAGCAGACCATGTGCTAATCATTTTGGAGACAGACATGAACAAGAGCCAGTCCCAGGCCAAGCACGGAGGCTCACACCAGTAATCTCAGCACCTTGGGAGGCAGAGGCAGGCAGATCACTTGAGGCCAGGAATTCGAGACCAGCCTGGCCAACATGGCAAAACCCCATCTCTACTAGAAATTTAAAAAATTAGCCAGCCATAGAGGTGCACGCCTGTAATCCCAGCTACTCAGGAGGCGGAGGCAGGAGCATTGCTTGAACCTGGGATGTGGAGGTTTCAATGAGCCAAGATCATGCCACTGCACTCCAGCCTGGGCAATAGAGCAAGACTCTGTCACAAAAAACAAAGAAGCCAGTTCCTGCCTTAAAATTGGGAGGTTTTAAAGAAAAAAGTCGCCTATCTTTGGCTGTGTAGCTGTCAGGATAGCCTAGGTGCTGGGGAGCAGGTATGGCAGGTGTTCCGGTCTTTCCTAACTTAGCAGTGGGTTCTAGCAAGTGCCCAGGGGTGGGATTCCAGTCTCCACCTGTGACAGATCCTTCTGGGGACATAGGAAATGAGGTTCCTGGAGGTGGGCAGTAGAAAATGGTCAAGTCAGGCTGGGCACGGTGGTTCACACCTGCAATCTCAGCACTTTAGGAGGCCGAGGCAGGCGGACCACGAGGTCAGGAGTTCGAGACCAGCCTGGCCAACATGGTGAAACTCTGTCTCTACTAAAAATACAAAAATTAGCTGAGCGTGGTGGCGGGTACCTGTAATCCCAGCTACTTGGCAGGCTGAGGCAGGAGAGTTGCTTGAACTTAGGAGGCAGAGGTTGCAGTGAGCAGAGATTGCGCCACTGCACTCCAGCCTGGGTGACAGAG
>PVKP010041652.1:0-18604 GCA_004027715.1 Plecturocebus donacophilus | reverse complement strand
TGAGTTCATCACACTCATCCTCGATCAAGCCTTGTTCTCTTGCTGATGAGGAGCTGCGATCCCCTGTAGGAGGAGAGGCATTCTGATTTCGGGTGTTCTCAGCCTTTTTGCACTGGTTTCTTCCCATTTTTGTGGATTTATCCACCTGTCGTCTTTGTAATTGCCGACTTTCAGATTGGGTCTCTGAGTGGACGTCTGGTCTATTGGTTATGAAGTCTTTTCTGTTTCTTAGTTTTCCTTCGGGGGGCGCTCCTTCCCCACAGAGCTGGGCCTTCCCAGGTTCAGCTGTGCTTGCTCTCTCCTCAGCGCTTCCAATTGTTGTTCTCCTTGTGGGGATGGGACCAGCAGAGCCTTTGGGCACCCAGTCCCGCACACTCCGCACCGAGAAGCGCTGCGCCAGCCAAAAGAGTCGCGCTGGCAACCCGGGTGGCTCCTTCGCCAGGAATCTCCCAGTCTGTGGGCATCAAAAATTCGTCTGCAATTGCAGCATCCACTCGCTCTCTGTGCTTTCACTGGGAGCTACAATCCTGAGCTGCTGCTACGCGGCCATCCTGGGTCTCTCTCCGCCCGGTGATGAAGTTTTTTCTGTTTCTTAGTCTTCCTTTGGCGGATGCCCATTCCCCACAGAGCCGGACCTTCCCGGGTTCGCTGTGCTCGCTGTGAAACTCTCAGTCCTCAGCGCTTCCAATTGCTGTTTTCCTTGTGGGGATGGGACCAGCCGAGCCCGTCTGTCCCGTATACTCCGCACCGGGAAGCGCCGCGCTGGGGCACTGGCAAAATATCCACACCGGCCAAAAGAGTCGCGCTGGCGACCCGTGTGGCTCCTCTGCCGGGAATCTCCCGGCCTGTGAGCAACAAAAATTCGTTGGAAAGTGCGGCGTCCACTCGTTCTCAGCGCTTTCACTGGGAGCTACATTCCTGAGCTGTTGCTAATCGGCCATCTTGGATCTCTCCTCCTATTTCTTTTATTTCTTAAAATATTCTTTTATATCCAAGGGTATGATGAACATGATCTCACAAATTTACTAGACCATATAAGCCACTTTCTATCATTTCTACACTTCATCTTCTGAATCATTGCTTATCTTCCCTCCCAAACCTATGTTTTGTGCTTTTTGGAACACCAGTTTTATGTTCTATAAATACCACTGCTTCCTCTGAGTTTCTGAAATCTAAGAAAGTGGTTGTGTGTGCAGCTTTCTTGAAAAAATAGTACACGTTTTCCCTCATCTCCATTTTCACAGTCAAGGATCCAGTGTCAGCAGTCTCGCTCTTCACCACTGCTTCCAGGTTCTGTCATTCTGTCATTTACTAACCTCCAGTTCATTTTCCCCTAGTCACTCAGGACTTTGGCCCTGGCTCACCGCAGTACCTTTTCTTGACTGATTTTAGCATCTGTGTGGAAAACTCTTTTCATGCTTTATGATCTCACTCAGGACAGTTCCATCTCTGAAATCTTAAACTCCCATCCTCCTCTTGGAACAGAAACCTCTTATCCTTTTAATTCTTGCACTCCATTACTCCTTGGACTCTTCTCGGTTCTCCAAATAATAAGACCCTCCCAGTTTTAACTTTCTTTTGTATCCAGTCTAGTTCACCTGTACTTCATTTTCTTGCCAGCAAGTTTAATTCCCTTCTCCATTGCTTCTCTGTTACCCATCCCATCCAAACTGCAACCACGGATAAATTCAGCTGGTCATCTCCTTTCTGCACCTGTGACCTGGCTGCCTAGTGCTACTGGGGAAAGCCATGCTTCTCAGCGATGGTTCCACCACATATAGATGATATTCTACCTCAGCTGTGTGCTACTTTGTTATATATCCCACAGATAGAAGTCAGCATCTTCTTGCAGTCACCTAGGCAGATACTTCAAATCTTCACCATTCACCTTAAGTTCATATCCTCGCCTCTCCTTTCTCTTATCAGATGACCTCGCTTACTCCTTGAACTCTTCTTGGTTCTCCAAATAATAAGACCCTTCCAGTTTTAACTTTCTTTTGCATCCAGTCTAATTCACCTGCACTTCATTCCCTTTTCAGCAAGTTTAATCCCCTTCTCCACTTCTTCCCTGTTACTCAGAGATCAGGATATGAACTTTCTCAATGTCCTGCACCAAACAACAAAGTTTTCTATCTATATATCCATACTTCCTTCTTTCTCCACTATTTTAAAGAATCCTTTCGCTAGTCAAGGACTAATTCAAAAATCTGTTTGCTAAAATCCACCTCCTCAAGACACTGCTCTACCTGCTTTTCCTACGTTTTCTTGTGTTTCTAACAACCTGCTCTCCATTGACTTCTCCCACCCAACCAGCATATAAACAAATACATTCATCCTCCCTTGGTCTTGGTGCTCCTCCCCAGAAGCCATCCTGGCTTCCACCTTCACCTTACCAACAACTCCTTAGTGGTTTTTCAATCCGAATGTTCTGGCATCTCTTTCCAGTAGCCTTTTCTTGTTCAGATCTCCCTTCTCTTGGTTTTTGTGCTACCATTATCTCCTGGCTAGCCTTGAACTTCTCTGGTCACTCTCTTGCTGCCTCCTTTTCTTCTCCCTACCTCTCAAAGGTAGTAAGTTCCTAATGCTCAGTTGTTGGCTTCCTCCTTATTCCTAAAACTCTTTGTGGCCAGAGCTAATCCACACTTATTAATTCTCCAAAGATTCTGAAATTTTATGTCTGGCCCAGACCTCCTTCCATATATTTAAGCATTTAATGGATAGCTCCACTAGAGGTCCCATAAACACGTAGCGCATCCAAAACCAAACTCATAATTTCTACTCTTATCCCATCTTCAGACTGCTGCCTTTCTCCACATTCCTCCTATCCTATCATTAATTCTTCCCACTCCTTTTCCTTGGCATCTATTGAACTACCAAGTCCATTCTACCTCCAAAATATCTCAATCTCCCTTTCTTCTCAAGCCCCATTGATAGTTTTCAGATCAGATGCTCACTCTGTACCTAACCACGTTAACAGTCTCTTTACCAATTTTCTTTACCCAGTCATATATCCCTACAACTTTTCATCCACTCTGTTGCCAGAGGAACTGTTTAACTGTAATATTATCACCTTATTTTCTTGCTACAAATTTTTCAATGGCTCTTGATCTCTTTTACATCAGATACTGTAAAAGAGAGATAAAAGTCCTAGATGACATATGATTTCTGATTTTTTGTCCAAAATCATTTCTTGCAGCTCTCTGCCTCATAACACATTCCAGGAATACTCAAGGATTCAGTTTCCAGAACACATCATGCTTTTATATATATCTTTACACTAACACCCTGCATTGTTTTTTCATGGCAAATTCTTTAGCTCAAACCTTTCTTCTGCAAAGATTTTCCTAACCTTTGCCATCTTAATCATATAGACAAAGGCCCTTCTTCTCCAGTATTCTCATAAACTTTGTATGTGTTTCTTTTAAAGCAATTTCCTTTTTCTATTGTAGAAAAAATCTAAAAGCTTGAAAGTCTACCTTCTATAATATCATCAATTATAGGGAAAAGCCATGCCTTTATATTTCATGGCACAGTGCCTTCCCAAGTAGGCACTCGAGTATTTCTTGATCCCTGCATATGAGGAACTTGGCAATCCAAAGTGCAGGCCACACCCTGGACTAATTAAATCACAATCTGTGGGGGCAGAACATAGGCATTAAATTTTTTTTTATTATTTTAAAAGAAAAAGACAGGGTTTCACCATGTTGGCCAGGCTGGACTTGAGCTCCTGACCTCAGGTGATCCGCCTACCTCGGCCTCCCAAAGTGCTGAGATTACAGGTGTGAGCCACCACACCCAGCCAGGCATTAATTTTTCTGAAGCTCCTCATGAGAGTTTAGTCTGAGAACTCCTGTGCTAAGAGAAGGGGTAGTTAAGAAAAATGTCAGAAAGGTCCAGTTTGAGCTAGTCTAATGGTTTTCAAGTGGTTCATGTTATAGAACATCAAATATTACCGTATGCTCCCTGAAATATAACATGCCCCCTCTCTTTCCCTCTCTTTCTCATATGTCTTCACTTATGTTATTCCCTCTGTATAAAATTCCCACAGTTGTTCACTGGGCAAGTTCTACAACTTCTACATCTTCCCTCCCACTAAACTTTGTGTAGACTCCTTTTAGAGCAAGATGTATGAACTAAGACACTCAAGTCATATCGCCCAGGTAATACCAGCTTTGGGGTTAAAAAAGAAATTCTTCTATATTAAACGTCTTTGTATGTGTGTATATACACTTAGCCCCCTGTATCTATAAGTTCCTCCTCTGTGGATTCAACCAACTGCAGACTGAAAATGTAGTTGGTTTATGATAGTTGCATCTGTACTGAACACATACAGACATTATTTTCTTGTAATTATTCCCTAAACAATACAGTGTAACAATTATTTTCATAGCACTTATAAATTGTATTAGGAATTATGAGTAATTTGGAGATTAAAGTATATGGCAGGATGTGCATAGGTTTATATGCAAATGCTACATCACTCTATATAAGAGATTAGAGCATCCATGAAATTTTATATCCAAGTAGGGGCTTTCCTGGAACCAATCCCCGCAAATACCAAGGAATAACTGTATATAACATATATATTAGAAACATTAGACACATTCTGATTTCTAAAAAGTTAAAATGTGAAAAATGTCAGGCTTAGAATTAAGGAAATACAGTATGTTTAATATTACCATATAAACTAAAGGCAATTTTACAAACAAAACAAAAATGTGACTGTATTGTATGTGTACATACACACACATATTTTATACAAAATATATATACATCCCATATATACATATATGTGCTATATATACTACACACATATATGTTATATATATGTATTATCTATACATATATATATCATATATATGTATATATCATATCATATATATATCATATGATATATATATCATATATATATTATATATATATGTATTACCTATACATATATATATATCATATATGTGTGTAGTATATATATGTAATACATGTGGGTCTCACAATGCTACCTAGGCTAGTCCTGAACTCCTGACCTCAAGTGATCCTCCTGCTCTGGCCTCTCAGAGCACTGGGATTATAGGTGTGAGCCATCATGCCAAGCCTGTATATTTTAATTTTTAAAACTCACATTGGTGTATAGTTCACCATTATAAATTTGATTACACTGTTAGGAAGATGTGAAAATATTCTTGAATTCATGTCATAAATAATCTGAAAAATATTACAACTCTTCCCAAAAATGAGAAAAAAATTATTATATATTCATAGCATATATAGAGAAAAATACTAAATTCGCTTACCTGAGTAGTGAATAAGGCTGTGTTTGAAAGATCAATAAATCATTACAGTGACCCTAATCAACATAAAAAAGGCATTATTGGGTTTTTGATAAAAATGAGTTAATAATTGAATGTTTTTTAATTTTATAAATGTAAAAGGTATTATATAAAGCAGCAAATAAATCTAGCTGTTGACACATACACATAAATGCACACACACATATAAACATACATATACATACGTATACCTGCTACCCACAAACTTTGAGTTTATGGTTTTCAATTTTCAGTGACCAAATTTTTACCTAACCAATAGCCTATGTAATTGCAAATCTGAAAATCAGAAATACATTCTGATTTAAGAAGTGACTTAAAAAATAACAGTAGTGGTTTTCTTTTTTTCTTTTTTTTGAGACAGAGTCCACTCTGTCACCCAGACTGAAGTGCAGTGACATGATCTCCACTCACTGCAACCCCAACCCCTGGGTTCAAGCGATTCTCTTGCCTGAGCCTCCTGAGTAGCTGGGATTACAGGCGCCCACCACCACGCCCAGTTAATTTTTTTTCGTATTTTTAGTAGAGACGAGGTTTCACCATGTTGGCCAGGCTGGTCTCAAACTCCTGACCTCAGGTGATCCGCCCGCCTCGGTCTCCCAAAGTGCTGGGATTATAACAATGAGCCACAGCACCTGGCCCAGTAGCAGTTTTCAAACTTTTCTTTTTTTTTTTTTTTTGAGACAGGGTCTGGCTCCAGGCTGGAGTGCAATGAGGCAGTCAGAGCTCACTGCAACCCCTGCCTTCCTGGCTCAAGCCATCCTCCCATCTCCACCTCCAAAGTAGCTGGGACCACAGGAACAGGCCACCATGCCCAGCTGTGGTAAACACAGGGTTTTGCCATCCTGCCCTGGCTGGTCTCAAACCCCTGAGCTCAAAGCAGTCTGCCTGCCTCAGCCTCCCAAAGTGTTGGGATTTTAGGTGTGAGCCACCAAGCCTGGCACTTTTTTGTTTTTAAGCTAAACTTTTCTTTCAAATAACTTATGTTAAAATTTCCTCGTTATCCTCTCCTCCTTTTCCAGGTGGTCTCAGGGCAGTCTTGATTTGAAAGTCAAGATCTGGAATTCCCTGGGCATTCTTAATTTGAAAGTCAAGATCTGGAAGATTATTTGAATAATGAGTCTGTCATCTAAAAGTTAATGTGGTAGACAAGTCGTAGAAAACTTCTCTAATCTTTTCAAATAGGTCTTTAGAATTTCTTAATTTATGATCATGCTTTTAATCAGAATTCCTATTTTCATGATAAATTTTGTATCCTAAATGAAGATTTCTAGTGCCAACAAAGAGAAGACAAACCACAAAATTTGCTTTTTTAATAAATGCAAAGTTGTAATTTTAATCTTTTAGTGAAGCACTGAATTCTCAGCCAAAGAAAGCTCTAAAACTTTTGATAGACAAAACATTTAAGTTACAGGCTTCAGAACTACAAAATAAAGCAAATTTCCTGGAGAGAAGCCATCCTATTTTGGAGTTTGCCACTCCATAGGAACAGCTCTGGAGATAACTACACCTCAAGAGATGAAAGGGAGCTAGTGCCCTCTTGGTTACGCTCTGGCTCGCTGTACCCTATCCCTGATGGCTCAGAATCCTCTGTTTTTGAGTGTCCTACACAAAGCCAGAGCAATCGTTCCTGAATTCCTGTCCCGTTGTGTATGTTGTATAAATATGGCCACCCTGCTCCGAATTTCCCAGGGTGCTAGGAGTGAAAAAACCATACTCTCCAAATGCTATTCATTTATACCTTTGATCTTAGTTTTATCACATTTTAAAATTGAAATTCTTTAAACATGAGACTTAGGAATTCTCTTTAAAAAAATCTTTAAAATTAAATGTAAAACAGCTGAGTAAAGCAGTAGCAAAAGATATATATTAAAAAAGACAATAGGCCAGGCATGGTGCTGTAATCCCAGCACTTTGAGAGCCTGAGTTGGATCGATCACTTGAGGTCAGGAGTTCAAGACCAGCCTGGCCAACATGGTGAAACTTCATCTCTACTAAAAATACAAAAAATTAGCTGGGCATGGTGGCGCACACCTGTAATCCCAGCTACTTGAGAGGCTGAGGCAGGAGAATCACTTGAACCTGGGAAGTGGAGGCTGCAGTGAACCAAGATTGCACCAGTGCACTCCAGCCTGGGTGACAGCAAACCCGTCTCAAAAAAGAAAAAGAGCTGGGCGCGGTGGCTCATGCCTGTAATCCAGCACTTTGGGAGGCTGAGGTGGGCAGATCACCAGAGGTCTGGAGTTCGAGACCAGCCTGACCGATATGGTGAAACCCCATCTTAAAAAGAAAAAAAAAAGAAAGGGAATATACTTTAAATATTTCAACAAAGTAGTTTCCTCTTGAGGAGAGAAGCTAGTGGGTAAGATTCAGAAGGAATAATCAGGTAGCTTCAACAGTATTGATGATGTTCTAATTCTAAAATTAGCTAGCAAAATTTATGGTTATTTATTATCCTTAGGATCTACATTTTAAATATTCTTTTTATGTATCAAATATTATATACAATTATATACATTTTTTGAGAAAGGGTTTTGCTCTGTCACCCAGACTGGAGCACAATGGCGTGATCTTGGTTCACTGCAACCTCTGTCTCCCTGGTTCAAGCAATCCTCCTAAGTCATTTTTGTATTTTTAGTAGAGATGAGGTTTTGCTATATTGGCCAGGCTGGTCTTGAACTCCTGGCCTCAAGAGATTTGCCTGCCTCAGCCTCCCAAACTGCTAGGATTAGAGACATGGGCCACTGCACCTGGCCTACATAAAAATATTTTAATTCAATAATATTAGAGACACCCATGTAATAAAAAAGAGAAACAGGAGTCATCCTTTAAAAGATCTTCTTAATAATTTGGCTAATGAAACTAATAGACCTATTTTGATTTGTAAATCCAAAATATCCAGAAAGGCTTCATAAAAGCCACTTATCGTGAAGATTAATTAAACCACAGAGTAACATTTCATGCCCTTCCATATTTTGCAATGTTAGAATATCAACATGCTGGCTGAATAGCCATTTAATCTGAATAACACAACTACTCAGAGGAAATATTTAGATATAAGATTTTCTTACCGTATCCAAGGCAAGTAAGTCATCTTTGCTTCCACCAAATACCATTATTTCATTTTCTTTTCCCAAACAGGCTGTGTGCCATAACCTACGTTTGAAAATTATAAACAGAGTGAAACACTGTCATGGAAGAAATTGTACATTACATATAAATCAATTCTAAATTTCATACTCTAAAATATAATCTGTTTAAAAGAGACATGATTGAACTTGAATCTTTGGGATATCCTAAAAGGGGTTATAACGATTCCTCCAGATCTCATTAAATCACACCATTAAGGAGATGATTCTCTCTCTCTCTGGTTTTTTTTTTTGTTGTTGTTTGTTTGTTTGTTTTAGGACATGAGGTCTCCTCATGTTTCCCAGGCTAGATTTGAACTCCTAGGCTTAGGTAATCCTCCTGCCTCAGCCTCCCGAAGTGCTGACATTACAGGCATGAGCCACCATACTCAGCCAGAGATGACTCTTAATAACGGTTTCTATTATATCCCTCAACATTTTTATAACCTTTTTCTCTCATAGATATTATCCCTGAAGTAAAATAAAAAGGAACTGATCATGTTATTGCTGAAATAGGCACTTTGCCCAGTTTTCTTACTACTATCTGCCACGTTACTATTCTTAAATTTTTGCCTCTTTCTTTTTCTGCTCTATGTTCCCCATCACCCAGCAAATCCAATTTGGCACTCCTTCACATTTCCACTGTCACACTACTCATCACTCTGAGTATAGAACACCATATGTTCCTAGTTTAAGTCTCTCATCTCCCCCAGATATATATGGCTAACAAATATTTTTCAAATATTGTTTCTAACCATAAAAATTTCCTGATGAGGAAGCATCTGCACTACCAATGGCTGTTTTTCCTAGCCTAGTATTTGTGATCAACCACTGGTTTTTTTCCTCACAAATCTTAATTCTTGGCTTCTTCCCAAATGAGCCCTCTATTTAGCTAAATTGATTTCCTCGCTTCCCTTATGAGAAAAGCTTATTATGTACTTCTAAGATTTTGTTCACTCTGTTTCTTGTGCTTAGAATCATAAGTCATTCTCATTGAGCCTGAAAAATAGGCTCCAAACACCCAGGAAGTATTCCAAATACCCACCCCAAACTGGTTCTGTTACCATCTCTATTCAGTACTCTTTAATGTTTATGTGCTCATTTTGTACGCACCTCACTTACGTTTGAAGATGAACTTCTCTGCATGCTACTTTAGCTGTATGACTACCTAAGATTATGAGGTCCTTGAGGTAAGAAATTGTCAGTGGTGTGCTGGAAACAGCTTACTGGTTAGCACAAGCTGATTGTGCATATCTCCATCCAACTCCACGTACCGTGACATCATGTTGGAAGGTTGAAATCAGCCATGGTAGGAGTATTTACACCTTGGAAATCAGCAACTACTACAAATTAGGGCATCCTCCCACTCTGGAGAGTGGTTGTTACCTGTTACCAGCACAGCACGGGAACTTGAGGAATCTAGTTTTTTTTTTTTTTTTTTGAGACAGCGTTTCACTCTTTCGCCGCCCAGGCTGGAGTGCAGTGATGCCTTCTTGGTTCACTGCAACCTCCGCCTTCTGTGATTCCGCGATTCCGCCTTTTGAGCAATTCTCCTGCCTCAGCCTCCCGAGTAGCTGGGATTACAGGTGCCCGCCACCATGCCCAGCTAATTTTTGTATTTTTAGTAGAAATGGGGTCTCACCATGTTGGCCTGACTGGTCTCAAACTCCAGACCTCGTGATCCACCTGCCTCAGCCTCCCAAAGTGCTGGGATAACAGGTGTGAGCCACCACACCTGGCTGGGGAATCTAATTTTATGGCTTTTTAAAAATGTCTCATGTGGTGTTCTGCCCCCAGTACCTGCTCAAAAACTTGTGATGAACGAAAGCAAACATGAGGCTGGGCGTGATGGCTCAAGCCTGTAATCCCAGTACTTTGGGAGGCCCAGGTGTGGGGATCACAAGATGAGGAGTTCAAGACCCCTGGTCAACATAATGAAAACCCATTTCTACTAAAAATACCAAAAGAATTAGCCGGGTATGTGGGCGTGCGCCTGTAAACCCAGCTACTTAGGAAGCTGAGGAAGGAGAATCACTTGAACCTGGGAGGTAGAGGCTGCAGTGAGCTGAGATCACACTACTGCACTCCAGCTCAGGTGACAGAGCAAGACTCTAACTCAAAAAACCAAAACCAAAACAACAACAAAAAACCCAAAAGCAAACATGAAAAAACCAACATAATACATTCAGTCATTAGACATACAAATTATTTCATAAAGGAGTAGAGCATCTAATGTTCTTTTGGAAGTGGTCTGATAGCTCACGTCTATTTCCAATATATCACATTATTACCAAATAATAATTTTATGGTTTTACAAAGTTGAATATTTCCAGAGTAAGAGAACTCTCAGAAAAAGTTCATGTACATTTCCCAATTTTAGATTTATATTTTAGATTTAGATTTCCCAATCTAAAATTGGGAAATTTACATTTAAATTTAAATCTAAATTAGGGATTTTACATAGTCATTGCTTTTACTTTGAGAGTACCTTGATTACTTTTTTTTTTTTTTTGAGACAGGGTCTGGCTCTGTTACTCAGGCTGCAGTGCAGTGCCACAATCTCTGCTTCTTCCAATCTCTGCCTCCTGGGCTCAAGCAATCCTCCCACCTCAGCCTCCCAAGTAGCTGGGCCTACAGGCATACGCCACTACACCCAGTTAAATTTTTTTTTTTTTTTGGAGAGATGGGGTTTCACTATATTATCCAGGCTGGTCTTGAACTCCTTGGCTCAAGCAATCCTCCTGCCTTGGCCTCCCAAAGTGCTGGGATTACAGGCGTGAGCCACCACACCTGGCCTTACTTTTCTTAATATACCAATTGTTGGTATATTAAGCAACAGGTGCATAAAACAATTATAAATCATTACTTATTATCACACAACTTATTTTTTCTGCTTCCCAGAAACTGGGACACATAACTAATTTTTAGTGCATTCACCCCTTTTACTTAGTTTTCACAAGAGCAAACAGTGGGATTATGCACAATTTGTTAAAACAGATATTTTCCTCAAACACTCATGTACACAGTCAATGACAAATGCATTTGTGGCCCAGAAAGGAACCAAGTCATTAGAGATTTTTGGGAAATACTCTGCCCAATTCTCCAACTCTTATGTTAGAAGATACATTGATATAAATCTTCAGCAAGAACCCCGATTATGTGGTGGCATTGAAGATGGGGACTGGAAGAGGGTTAGGTAAAGGAGAGAGAATATAAGAAATGTCCTCCTACATGGGAAGGAATAGATTAATTTCCTGGAGTATTGTAACCTTGGCAATACTCATGAGATCCAACAGTACTTGGGGCTGTACAGTCTCCAACATCTTTTTCAGACACATTAAAAAAGGGTCCTTGCTGACAGCCACCTATATAGGGTATCAGATATGGCTACAGGTATGGCTTTTCAGCCATAGTTTTATCTGGGTGAGACCCTGAAAATAAGAGTGCTATACTGTAGAACAGTCGTTCTCAACCAGGGGCAATTTGTCCCCCAAAGAGGCATTTCACAATATATGGAGATATTTTTAGTTGTCACAACTTGGGGAGAGAAAAGGTAGTACAACTGGCATTTATTGTATAAAGGACAGAGATGCTGCTAAACATACTACAATACATAGGACACCCTCATGACACAGAATTATGTGGTCCAAAATGGCATTACTGAATGCCAAAGTTGAGAAACCTATTGTAGAGTTCTAAGAGGCAAATTGGGCAGCTTACGTTTCAAATTACAACCTGGAAAGTTTGCACAAAATGCTATAGATCTTAGCTAAATTGTTACTTTTATAAAAATTAGTATATACACACACACACACACACACACACACACACACACACACACACACATATATATGTTCTCCTTACACTCAACTGTATCCCACCTGTTCTCCTCCTCACCTCATACCTGAAGATAGATCTGCCTCTGTCTTATCTGCCTTAGAGAAACTCTGGCCTGGATTTCATCATCGAAGAACACTGGAAAGCCTTTCCTGACTTGATTTTGATGACATCTAGCTTGCAAACTGATGTTTTTTCTACAGACTGATAGTTTATGTCCTTTCACAGCTGCTCTAAACTTACCACCTAAACGTTCTAATAAAGCATATTATTTACATGACACATCAGCTGAATTAAAATAAATCTCTTTACATAGCTCTAGTTCTAACTAGTATTATATTATCGATAACAGTTGTGTTGCTCTAATTACTCATTAAGGGTTGAAATATAAAATAGGAGCAATTTTAAAACTAAACATTTTTACTAATACTTTGGCCTATAATTAATGCACTCATACAATCAAACAACTGGAATAAACTAAGAGATTATCTAGTCCAACTCCCTCATTTCCCAGATAAAGAAATTGATGTGCAGTTTCTTTATTTCTGTTTTTGAGACAGAGTCTTGCTCTGTTGCCCAGGCTGGAGTGCAGTGGTACAGTTGGCTCACTGAAGCCTCAGCCTCCTGAGATCAAGTGATCCTCCCACCTCAGCCTCCCGAGTAGTGGGGACTATGAGATGTGTACTACCACACCCAGCCATTTAAAAAAAAAAATTGTAGAGATGGGTCTCACTATGTTGCCCAGGCTGGTCTCAAACTCCTGGACTCAAGTGTTCCTCCTGCCTTGGCCTCCCAGTGCTGGGATTAATAGGCAAGAGCCATCACACCCAGCCAATGCTCAGTTTCTTTAACTGACTTTTTAAAGCCAAAAAACTAGGTGGTAGCAGAGCAAGGACTAGAACTCTAAGCTCCCATGTCTTAGTACAAAACTTTTTAAGTCAATAAAAAAATTTTTCAAAAGAGCCAGAACTGTTAAAATAAGACATTCCAATGAATTTTTATAGAAGAAGATATAAGAATCATAAATGCAATTATGATAAATTCTAAATGTATTGCAAATATTAATATAGATACATATACCAAAATACACAAAAATACTTTCAGACCTTTTTCTCAAGTATGTTGTCATTTATTAAATAACAAAAATACATATCATTAAATTGACTTCACACTAGCATAAATTCTAGAATTTATTTTTAAAAGTCTAAAATACATAGCATGAAAAAGATTAAAATCTATTACCAATTATGATTATAATGTGCTGAATCTGAATTTCCTATGAAGATATCATTATACTACTCAATCAAATTAGAAAAAAATAAGACATAGCACAAATGTGGTTTTCTTTGTAGTCTAATAATAGTATATAATTTCTACAAATTTTAATCCTATAATATGCCATAAATAACATTTTCTTTTTCAAAAAATTCTTATCAATGAATACAGCATGCAGTTAATAAAGAAAAATAATAATCTGCCACCCACTGGATCAACATGGAAGCAAATTTCCTGATTAACTTGCTTTAAACCTCTTCCAAAAACAAATTACTACTAAAGCCAACCTCATTCTTATCTACTCATTAAAAATATTAACATTAAAAACATTAATCTCATATGATGCTTTTAATTATCTTAATCTTCACAATTATCAGGCAAGATTATGCATTTACCTAAAAGAAAAACATTTTCAAATATGCAAACATGGGCGAAAACTGGATAGACTATTTCTAACAATCAGATATAACTAAAATAATAGTTAAATTATTCAGGTAATATTAAGCTCATTTAAAAGATATCCTTCTTAATGACTTATGGTTTCAATGGCAAACACTATAAATTCGGTACTATATTTTAATGCTTAAAAAAATCTTAACTATGCTACTATTTGTCAATGTCTTGACTTACCTCGGTCTTGTTTTAGGTAAATGTGTAAGTTGTTTCCAACAATTTGTTGTGACATTATGAATCCAACCATCACCTGCAATATTATGGCAGTTAAGAAATTAAGATGAGGTCTTTGAGATACAATTTTAAATTTCCCCCAAATTTATTATGCTACATTTAAATGACTCTCTTTTCTGAGTGTGCCTATTTTATTGAAAAAATTTTCAAACATTTACAAAATAAGAGTTACCATGACAATGAAATTCCACATATCGCAGATTCAACAGCTATAAAGACTTTGCTACATGTGCTCCACTTGCTCCACTTATCTTTTTGTTATTCTTATTGCTTAATTTTTCTAAATGAAATCCTAGATCTCCTATCATTTTCCCCATACATACTTCAGTATGAATCACTGAAAAAAGGGACATTTTTTACATAACCACAATGCCATTACCACAGTCAACCAAGCTAAAAAAAATTTACTGGGATCATCTAATATCCATATGGCCAAATCTTAAACTGAAACAGAATCTCTAAGGGAGAAAATTGACTAGATTATGAGTCAGGACATTAAATTTCCCATAGATCAATGACCAAAAATGAAAACAGAAACTAAAAACACTAGAGATCATGGAGATATGATATTAAATAACCCCTACTGAAATGTACAGACGTTAGCTTTTTTGTTAGATTCCAAATCTCTTTTAATTAAAAATCTCACAAATTGAAGAAGTATAATAATATGCAAGAATAACTAACATCTCCTACTAGGAACTGTTGTTTCTCCAACTAACCTCTGGAATTTGTTTGGTGGCCAGCTCTGACTGCCAAACACACAGCTGATGCTCAATAAACTTTTGTTCAAAAATAGTTGTTTCCAGACCCGAATATAGAATTACAGAAATGTTTTAATAGTATATTATGTTTCTTAATGAAAACATCTCTAGCCACAGAAAACTTCTGGGTTAAGAAAATAGACAACAGCCAGGCACAGTGGCTCACGACTGTAATCTCAGCACTTTGGGAGGCTGAGGCAGGTGGATCATGAGGTCAGGAGTTCAAGACCAGCCTGGCCAACATGGTGAAACCCTCATCTCTACTAAAAATACAAAATTCAGCTGGGTATGGTGGTGGGTGCCTGTAATCCCACCTACTCGGAAGGCTGAGGCAGAAGAATCGCTTGAATCTGGGAGGCAGAGGTTGTAGTGAACCAAGATCGTGCCATGCACTCTAGCCTGGGTGACAGAAGACTTCGTCTTAAAAAAAAAAAAAAATAGGAAATAGAAAACACAAAACATCTAACATGCAAAATTAAGAAGTCGACCTTCCTGGTCAGGTGTCTATCCTGATGCCACAATTTTACTGCTGAAAAAAAAAACTGCATTCCAAAACGAATAGCCACTGGGACCAGCAGTGGCAGGAGCTTAAAAAAACCTAGCTAAACACCTTCCTCCATAGTTATGGAACAAAAAGAGAAGGAACTGGGTATCCTACTTTATATTTCCAGGGCCTTCTAAGAAAGGCTGCTCTTCTAACCCCCTAGCCTAGAGTATAGCACAAGCGAACAGTGCAAGCATCCTAACCTATATTACAAGCATCTGGATCAAAATAGCGGACACGGAATCACAGAATATAGTTGTGGAAAGGGGCTTTATTACATCTAGCTTCAATCACCCTTCCTCTTCTCTTTCCCTAGAAAACATGGGAACATGGAGAGTCAAGGGTACAAAAGCAAAAAGGTCACAATTCATGCAAGAAAACAGTTGAGGATAAAGGCAAACGAGAAAAACAGGAAAAAAGGAAGATGTACTTTACTGTAAGTACGGAATACGATGAATAAAAAAGAATGAGATAATAATTACAGGTTAAACTTTAATCAACTTACTTAATGGGGTATTATCTGCACTTAGTCCGCCACATAGGAAAAGTTTATCATCAGCTATTGGTGTTAAAGTATGCCATGACCGATGTTTTGGGCTTTCTCCATTAATAGTAATCCTGTGGCAAGGGGAAAAAGAAGTCTAGGTACTATGTTAATCAAAAGAAAAGGTTTTAATCTCAGATCTTAAAAAAAAAAAAATTGCCCTCACTGTCCCCCAAAAAAGAGCTGATTTTACTAGTCCCACTTACATGAATATTTTAAAACATTATTAAATTCTTAGATGAATTTAAACAAATCTTTCCATTTAATGTCCATTCCACCTGGTTACAGAGCGAAAATAAAGGTCAATTCTCTGTTAATTCACAATGCACATTCAGCATCATTTTTATTGGCGAATCAGCTGCTTCCTCAGTTTTTCAACACATTTTTTTTCATGTCTATAACTCTTTACTGTTGTTTCAGGGTTAACTTTGTGTTTTTAGCTGATTTCCCCAAGGATATTATGGGTTTTTATGTTGCTGTTTTTACTTTGATCTACTTCTAGAATTTCCCAAAGCATTATCTTTCTCTGAAAATGCTAGCTATTCTAACTTCAAAATAAAAGCATGCAAGCCATTCCAGATACAGGGTAAACCTCTAAGGATTTCTTAAAAAATAAAATACATAAAAACAAGGCCAGGCACAGTGGCTCACTTCTGTAATTCCAACACTTTGGGAGTCCAAGGCAGGAGGCTTACTCGAACCTAGGAGTTGGATAGACCATCCTTGGCAAAATGGAGACAGTCTCTTAAAACAAAACAAAACAAAACAAAATAACAAGAATAATAATAATCATAAAAGGGACATGTAAAAGAGAAGGGGCATGAAAAATAAAAACATAAGCATAAATTAGAACCAAAAGAATTTAATTCCGTAGGTGAGAAAATACTATTCTTCCACAGTCTGGAATGTTCCAGAATCACATAGGCCATTTTTGGAAGATGTAATTTTTTTTTTTTTGAGATGGAGTTTTGCTCTTACTGCCCAGGTTGGAGTGCAACTGTGCAATCTCAGCTCACTGCAACCTTCGCCTTCCCGGGTTCAAGTGATTCTCCTGCCTCCACCTCCCGAGTAGCTGGGATTATAGGCATCTGCCACCGTGCCTGGCTGTTTTTGTGTTTTCAGTAGAGATGGGATTTCACCATGTTGGCCAGCCTGGTCAAGAACTCCTGAACTCAGGTGATTCACCCACCTCAGCCTCCCAAAGTGCTGGGGTCACAGGTGTGAGCCACGGTGCCTGGCCACCATTTTGGTTTTAAAACGTTCAACAATAATAAAAATAGTGCTTTAAAAAGGAGAGCTCTTCTATAATTTTGTACCCCAGCAATAAGAAATAGTAATTTGCTATGTATCTTTTCAGATTTTAATGCATAAACATATGTCTTAAAAATAAATACATCAGATCATATACCCTGTAATTTGTTTTACATAACTAATATGTTATAGATTACTTCCATGAAATATGGTTTCCTGTGGTAACAGAAGCATGGCAGCCCACTGGGCAAAGGTACCATGATGTAAACAATCCCCACTGGTGGATATGGGGATTAACCTCAAGTTTTGGCTTTTATAAATAATGTTGCAATGAACATACACTTGTCTAATTATTGCCTTCAGAGAAATTGAGCTATAAACATATTGTCAGAATGTCTTGTAGAAAACCTGTACCAATTTGTACTCCCAACAATTTTGTTACATCCTAGCACTTACTGGTCATTATAACTATTTATATCTGACAAGTGAAAAATTATTTTTGTTTCTATTTCTTCCATAATCTATGAGGTTGAACATCTTTAAAAAATAATTTTTACCTATTAGTATTTCTTTTGTGAGTTGTCCATGCATGTTCTCTGTCCACTTTTCTTTTTTTTTTTGAAAGAAAAAGAGAAAAGAAGAAAGAAAGAGCGAAAGAAAGAAAAAAAAAGAATGAAAGAGAGAAAGGAAGAGAAAGAGGGAGAGAGAATGGGATTCTTGTTTTATTGCCCAGGCTAGAATGCAGTCTAAAAATGGGTATTAAAAACCTCTTTTATGCCAATAATTGTGCTTAACAATGGAGACAGGAAGGAATAGGGCATGAAAATAACAAACAAGCAGCCAACCAGTATTTTATTTAAACCTGTGAAATGCTATGCAATTGCTGAGGAGTGATTTACTTCCAATTATGTGGTCACTTTTAAAATAGGTGTAATGTGATACTGAGAAAAATGTATGTTTTGTGGATTTGGGGTGGAGAGTTCTGTAAATATTTATTGTTTGCTTTTTCCAGGTCTGAGTTCAAGTCCTGGATATCCTTGTTAATTTTCTATCTTGTGTTGTATTTTAGCGAGATAAGAAGATCAGCACCAAGACAAAAGTATAACGAATTGCAGGGTCTTTATTGCCGGCGACCACGGAGGACTCATGTCTCTCCAACCCGTGGCCCCGAGTTGAGGGAGAGCTGGGCTTTTATGCTGTATAACACTTCTTTTGGGGGCTGGGGGAGTTTTCGGAGGGGCTGGGGATCTTTG
>PVKP010041651.1:0-18663 GCA_004027715.1 Plecturocebus donacophilus | reverse complement strand
CTATCCCATTCCATTTTCATTCCAGTCCATTCCAATTTCAATTCCATTCCATTTCATTTGAATTCCCATACATTCGAATTGCATTCCAATTCCAAGTCACATTTTAATTCCATTCACATTTCAGTCAATTCCAATTCCAGTCCATTCCGATTCCAGTCCATTCCCCTTCCAATTCCCTTCCCATTCCAATTCCTTTCCACTCCTATTCCATTCCATTCCATTTAGAATCCATTCCATTCTATTCAATTCCATTCCATTCCAATTACAATTCCTTTCCCATTCCAATTTCCTTCCATTCCAATTCCATTCCGTTTCAATTCCATTCCATTCCTTTTCAATACCTTTCCAACTCCAGTCCTTTCCAATTTCAGTCCATTCCAATCCAATTCCATTCCATTCCATTCCAATTCTCATTCCTTTCCAATTCTATTCCAATCCAATTCCAATTCCATTCCAACTCCAATTCCATCCCCATTCCAATTACAATTCCTTTCACATTCCAATTCCCTTCCATTCCAATTCCATTCTGTTTCAATTCCATTCCATTCCTTTTCAATACCTTTCCAACTCCAGTCCTTTTCAATTTCAGTCCATTCTAATCCTATTCCATTCCATTCCATTCCAATTCTCATTCCTTTTCAATTCTATTATATTCCAATTCCAATTCCATTCCAACTCCAATTCCATTCCCATTCCAATTCCATTTCCATTCCAATTCCACTTCCATTCCAACTCCAGTCCATTCCAATAAAATTCCATTCCATTCCATTCCAATTCTATTCCATTCCAATTCCAATTCCATTCCAACTGCAATTCCATTCCTATTCCAATTCCATTTCCATTTCAATTCCAATTCCATTCCAATTCCTATTTCATTCCATCGCAGTTTCAATTCCATTCCATTCCAATTCAATTCCCATTACATTCGAATTCCCATTTCACTCAATTCCCATTCCATTCCAATTCTAATTCCATTCCAATTCCAGTCCATTCTCATTCCATTCCATTCCAATTCCAATTCCATTCCATTCTGATTCCATTCCATCCCAATTCTATTCCATTCCAATTCCATTCCTTTCCAGTTACATTCACATTCCATACTCATTCCCATTCCCATTCCATTCCATTCATTTGCTATTCCAATTCCATTGCCATTCTATCCCAATTGCAATTCCATTCCATTCCCTTCCAATTGTAATTCCATTCCAATTCCTGTCCATTCCCATGCCATTCCATTCCAATTCCAATACCAATCCATTCCAATTCCATTCCACTCCAATTCCAATTCCATTCCATTTAAATTCCAATTCCATTCCATTCCAATTCCAATTCCAATATCATTCCATTCCAATTCCATTCCATTCCTTTCCAATTCCACTCCTTTCCATTCTATTCCAATTTTATTCCCACTCCATTTAAATTCCAATACCATTCCATTCCAATTACATTCCATTCCATTCCAGTTCCACTCCTTTCCAATGTCAATTCCATTCCATTCCGATTTCATTCCATTCCATTGCAATTCCATTCGCATTCCATTCGAATTCCAATTCCAATCCATTCCAATTCCATTCCATTTCCAATTCCCATTCCATTTCCATTCCAATTCCATTCCATTCCATTCCATTCCAGTTCCATTCCATTCCAATTCCAATTCCATTCCAATTCCATTACCAATCCATTCCAACTCCATTCCATTCCAATTCCATTCTCATTCTAATTCCATTCCCAATCCGATTCATTCCCATTCTGATTCCATTCCATTCCAATTCAATTCCCATTCCATTCCTTTCCATTCCCATTCCATTCCATTCCAATTCCATTTCATTCCAATTCCAATTCCATTCACATTCCATTCCATTCCCATTCCATTCCATTTCCATTCCAATTCCATTCCATTCCAATTCCAATTCCATTCTCATTCCATTCCCATTCAATTCCCATTTCATTCAATTCCTATTCCAATTCCAGTCCCATTCCATTCCAATTCCATTCCAATTCCAATTCCAATTCCAACTCCTTTCCTATTCCAATTCCATTTCATTCCAATTTTAATACAATACCAATTCCATTCCAATTATTCCAATTTGATTACCATTCCATTCCAATTCCATTTCATTCGAATTCCATTTAATTCCAATTCCAATTCCCTTTCCATTCCATTCCAATTCCAATACAATTCCATTCCAATTCCCATGTCATTCCATTCCAATTCGATTCCATTCTATTCTGATTCCGTTCTACTCCATTTAAATTTCATTCCAATCTATTCTACTTCCCTTCTAATTCCATTCAAATTCCTCTCCATTCCATTACAATTACATTCATTTTCCATTCCACTTCCAATACCATTTCATTCGAATTCCATTCCATTCCAATCGAATTCCTTTCCAATTCCAATTCCATTCCATTCCAATTTCACTGCATTTCATTCCATTTCAATTCCATTCCACTCCAATTCCTTTTCCATTCCATTCCAATTCCAATCCATTTCAATTACATTCCACTCCAATTCCAATTACATTCCATTCCAATTCCAATTCCAATTCCATTCCATTCCATTTCCAATATAATTCCATTCCAATTCCTTTCCACTGCATACCAATTCCAATACTTTCAATTCCATTCTTATTCCATTAGCATTTCATTCAAATTCCAATACCATTCCATTCCAATTCCATTCCATTCCATTCCAGTTCCACTCCATTCCAATATCAATTCCATTCCATTCCTATTCCATTCCATTCCATTCCAATTCCATTCCATTTCAAATACATTCCATTCCTTTCAATTCCATTCTATTCCTATTACAATTCCATTCCCATTCTAATTCCCTTCCATTCCAATTCCATTCCATTCCCTTCAAATTCCATTCCAACTCCAGTCCATCCCAATTCCTTTCAATTCCAATCCAATTCCATTCCATTTCATTTCATTCCAATTCTCTTTCCATTTCCATTCTATTCCATTCCAATTCCAATTCCATTCCAACTTCAGTTCCATTCCCATTCCAATTCCATTTCCATTCCAATTCCAATTCCATTCCAACTCCAGTCCATTCCAATTGCAGTCCATTCCAATCCAATTCCATTCCATTCCATTCCAATTTTCATTCCATTCCAATTCTATTCCACTCCAATTCCAATTCCATTCCAACTCCAGTTCCATTCCCATTCCAATTCCATTCCAACTCCAGTCCATTCCAATTGCAGTCCATTCCAATCCTATTCCATTCCATTCAATTCCAATTATCATGCTATTCCAATTCTATTCCATTCCATCTCCAATTCCATTCCCGTTCCAAATCCATTTTCATTCCATTTCCAATACCATTCCAAATCCAATTCCATTCCCATGCCTTTCCAACTCCCATTTCATTCCAACACAATTTCAGTTTCATTCCATTCCAATTCCATTCCCATTACATTCCAATTCCCATTTCACTCCATTCCCATTCCACTCCAATTCTAATTCCATTCCAATTTCAGTCCATTCCCATTCCTTTCCATTCCAATTCCAATTCCATTTCATTCTGATTCCATCCCATCCCAATTCCATTCCATTCAAATTCTATTCCATTTCAAATACGTTCAAATTTCATAACCATTCCCATTCCATTACATTCAATTGCTATTCGAATTCGATTCCCATTCTATCCCAATTCCAATTCCATTCCATTCCCATTTCCTTCCAATTCTAATTTCATTCCAATTCCAGCCCATTCCCATGCCATTCCATTCCAATTACAATACCAATCCATTCCAATTCCATTTCACTCCAATTCCAATCCCATTCCATTTCAATTCTAATTCCAATCCATTCCAATTCCATTCCAATTCCAATTTCAAATCAATTCCTATTTCAATTCCATTCCATTCCATTGCAATTCCAATTCCATTCCCATTCCATTCCAATTCCAATTCCAATTCTGTCCCCATTCCATTCCAATACCAATTCCATTCCTTTCCAATTCCATTCCATTCCCATTCCATTCCAATTCCAATTCCCTTGCATTCCAATTCCATTCCATTCCCTTTCCAATTCTATTCCATTCCTATCCATTCCAATTCCAATTCCATTCCATTCCCTTTCCATTCCAATTCACATTCCATTCCACTTCAGTTCATTCCATTCCAATTCCAATTCCAAATCCATTCCATTCCCATTCCATTCCAATTTCAGTCCACTCCCATTCCAATTCCATTCCATTCCTATACCATTCCATTCCAATTCCAATTCCAATTCATTCTGATTCCAAATCCATCCCCATTCCTATTCCAATTTTATTCCCATTCCCATTCCATTCCCATTATCATTCCATTCCACTTCAATTCATTCCTTTTCACTTCCAATTCCATTCCATTCCCATTCCCATTCCATTCCATTGCAATTCCAGTCCTTTCCCATTCCAATTCCTTTCCATTTCTATTCCATTCCATTCCAATTCCATTCCAACTCCGGTCCATTCCAATTCCAGTCCATTCCAATTCAATTCTATTCCATTCCATTCCAATTCTCATTCCTTTCCAATTCTATTCCATTCCAATTCCAATTCCATTCCAACTCCAATTACATTCCCATTCCAATTCCATTTCCATTCCAATTCCAATTCTATTCCAACTCCAATTTATTCCAATTCCAGTCCATTCCAATACAATTCCATTGCATTCCATTCCAATTCTCATTTAATTTCAATTCTATTCCATTCCAATTCCAATTCCATTCCAACTCCAATTCCATTATAATTCCAATTCCATTTCCATTCCAATTCCAATTCCATTCCATTTCCCATTCCATTCACATGCCGTTCCAATTCCCACTTCATTCCATCACAATTTCAATTCCATTCCATTCCAATTCCATTCCCTTTACATTCCAATTCCAATTTCACTCCATTCCCATTCCATTCCAATTCTAATTCCGTTCCAATTCCAGTCCATTCCCATTCGATTCCATTCCAATTCCAATTCCATTCCATTCTGATTCCATTGCATCCCAATTCCATTCCATTCCAATTACGTTCAAATTCCATACCCATTCCCTTTCCAATTCCATTCCATTCAATTGCTATTCCAATTTGCTTCCCATTCTATCCCAATTCCAATTCCATTTTATTGCCATTTCCTTCCAATTCTAATTCCATTCCAATTCCAGTCCATTCCCATGCCATTCCATTCCAATTCCAATACCAATCCATTTCAGTTCCATTCCACTCCAATTCCAATTCCATTCCATTCAAATTCCAACTCCATTTCATTCCAATTCCAGTTCCAATATCATTCCAATCCAACTCCATTCCATTCCAATTCCATTCCATTCCATTCCAATTCCACTTCATTCCATTCAAATTCCATTCCTTTCCATTCTATTCCAATTTTATTACCACTTCATTCAAATTCCAATACCATTTCATTTTAACTCCATTCCATTCCAGTTCCACTCCATTCCAATATCAATTCCATTCCATTCCAATTTGATTCCATTCCAGTCCAATTCCACTCGCATTCCATTCCAATTCCAATTCCAATCCATTCCAATTCCATTGCATTTTCAATTCCAATTCCAATTCCATTGCCATTCCAATTTCATGCCATTCCATTCCAATTCCAATTCCATTCCCATTCCATTCCAATTCACATTCCATTCAATTCCATTCCCATTCCAATTCTATTCCATTCCAATTCCATTCCATTCTATTTGAATTCCACTTCATTCCATTCTAATTCCATTGCTTTCCATTCTGTTCCCACTCTATTCAAATAACAATACTATTACATTCCAGTTCCACTCCATTGCAATATCAATTCCATTCCATTCCAAATTCATTCCATTCCATTCCAATTCCACTCGCATTCCATTCCAATTCCAATCCATTCCAATTCCATTCCGTTTCCAATTCCAATTCCAATACCATTCCCATTCCAATTCCATTCCATTTCATTCCAATTCCAATTCCATTCCCATTCGATTCCAATTCACATTTCATTCCATTCCATTCCCATTCCAATTCTTTTCCATTCCCATTCCAATTCTATTCCATTTCCATCGATTCCAATTCACATTCCATTCCATTTCAATTCATTCCATTCAAATTCAAATTCCAATTCCATTCCATTTCCATTCCATTCCAATTTCAGTCCATTCCCATTCCAATTCCATTTGATTCCAATTTCAATTCCAATCCATTCTGATTCCAGTTCCATCCCCATTCCTATTCCAATTTCATTCCCATTCTCATTCCATTCCAGTTAACATTTCATTCCAATTCACATTCCATTTCATTTCAATTCATTCTATTTGAATTCCAGTTCCATTCCATTCCCCTTCCCATTCCATTCCATTTCAATTCCAGGCTATTCCCATTCCCATTCCAGGACATTCTCATTCCAATTCCATTCCATTGCCTTTCCCTTCCAATTCTAATTCCATTCAAATTCCATTCAATTCCAATTCCAGTCCATTCCCATGCCATTCTAATTCCAATTCCAATTCCATTTCATTCCCATTCCATTCCAATTCCAGTCCATTCCCATTACTATTCCATTCCATTCCCATTCCATTCCAATTCCAATTCCACCCCATTCCAATTCTATTTCATTCCAATTCCATTCCATTCCAACTCGAATTCCAATTCCAATACCAATTCCATTCCAATACCATTCCAATTGCAACACCATTCTATTCCAATTTTATTCAATTCTGTTCCAATTCCATTCAGTTCCAATTCCAATTCCATTCCAATTACATGCCCATTCCATTGCAATTCTAGTTTCATTCCATTCCAATTCCATTCCATTCTGTCTCTCTGTCTTTTTTATTTGTTTAATAAATCAGGGTTTCACCATGTTGCTCAGGATGGTCTTGAACTGCCGATCCTGGGGTTCCATTCACCCTGGCCTCCAAAATGCTTGGATTACTGGTATGAGGCACCACATTCGGCCCCCAATTCCCTTCCCTTTGCATTCCATTCTATTCCAATTCCACTCCATTCCATTCCAGTTGTACACCAATCCAATTCCAATTGCAATCCATTCCATTTTCATCCCATTCCATTCCATTCCTATTTTTCTTCATTACAATTCCCATTGCATTACATTCCAATTCCATTCCATTTCAATCCAATTTGATTCCATTTCATTCCAATCCAATTTTATTTCCCATCCATTCCAATTCCATTCCCATTCCATTCTAATTCCACTTCCATTCCATTCCAATTTCAATCCCATTCTATTCCTATCCCATTCCGTCTTCATTCCAGTCCATTCCAATTCCAATTCCATTCCATTCCATTCCATTTGAATTCCCTTCCATTCTAATTGCATTCCAATTCTAATTCACATTTTAATTCCCTTCACATTTCAGTCCATTCCAATTCCAGTCCATTCCAACTCCAATTCCATTCCCATTCCAATTCCATTACATTCCATTCCAATTCCATTCCATTCCATTCCAATTTCATTCCTTTCCATTCCATTCCAATTCCATTCCCGTTCCATTAAAATTCCAATACCATTTCATTCCAATTCCATTCCATTTCCACTCCATTCCAATATCAATTTCATTCCAATCCAATTTCAATCCATTCCAATTGCATGCCATTCCAATTCTATTCCCGTTCCGTTCCGTTCCCATTCCCATTCCATTCCAATTCCATTCCATTTTAATTCCAATTCCATTCCATTCAATCCCAATTTCATTCCATTCCAATTCCAATTACATTACATTACATTCCAATTCCATTTCCATTTAAATTTCATTCCGCTCCAATTCCAAATTCATTCCATTCGAATTCCATTCCTTTCCATTCCATTCCAATTCCATTACCATTTCATTCAAATTCCAATACTATTGCATTCCAATTTCATTCCATTCCCTTCCAATTTTACTCCATTCCAATATCAATTCCATTCCATTCCAATTTCATTCCATTCCATTTCCATTCCACTCCAATTCCACTCCTATCACATACCAATTCCCATTCCAAGCCATTCCAATTCCAATTTCAATTGCAATCCATTTCAATTCCAATTCCAATTCCATTTCAATTGCAATTCCATTCCATTCCCATTCCAATTCCATTCCCATTCCAATTCCATTCCATTCCATTCCAATTGCAATTCCATTCTAATTCACATTCCATTCCATTTCATTTCCATTGCAATTCTATTCCATTCCCCTTCCAATTCTATTCCATTTCCATCCATTCCAATTCCCATTCCATTCCATTCTCATTCCATTCCAATTCACATTCCATTTCTTTTCAATTCATTCCATTCACATTCCATTCCATTCCAATTTCAGTCCATTCCCATTCCATTTCCATTCCATTCCAATTCCAATTCCAATCCATTCTTATACCAATTCCATCCCCATTTTTATTCCAATTCCATTCCCTTTCCCATTCCATTTCATTTACCATTCCATTCCAATTCACATTCCATTCCATTTCAATTCATTCTATTTGAATTCCAGTTCCATTCCATTCCCCTTTCCATTCCAATTCCATTCCATTCCCATTCCCTTCCAATTCTAATTCCATTCCAATTTCAGTCAATTCCAATTCCAGTCCATTCCCATTCCATTCTAATTCCAATTTCATTCCAATTCCAAATCCATTTCATTCCCATTCCATTCCAATTCTAATTTCATTCCAATTCCAGTCCATTCCCATTATAATTCCATTCCATTCCCATTCCACTCCAATTCCAATTCCACCGCATTCCAATTCCAATTCCATTTCATTCCAATTCTAATTCCATTCTATTCCACTGCAATTCCAATTCCAATACCCATTCCATTCCAATACCATTCCGAATGCAACAACATTCCATTCCAATTTTATTCCATTCTGTTCCAATTCCATTCAGTTACAATTCCAGTTCCATTCCAATTACCTGCCCATTCCATTGCAATTCTAGTACCATTCCATTCCAATTCCATTCCATTCTGTCTCTCAGTCTTTTTTGTTTTAAATAATATCAGGGTTTCACCATGTTGGTCAGGCTGGTCTTGAACTCACGACCCGGGTGTTCCACCCACCTTGGCCTCCAAAGTGCTTGGATTACAGACATGAGGGACCACATTCAGCCTCCAATTCCATTATCTTTGCATTCCATTCTATTTAAATTCCACTCCATTTCATTTCCATTCCATTCCAATTCTACTCCAATCCAATTCCAATTACATTCCATTCCATTTTCATCCCATTCCATTCGAATTCTACTCCATTCCAATTCCAATGGCATTCCATTTCAGGTACCTTCCATTTTCTTCAAATTTAATTCCATTTCAATCCATTCCAAGTCCATTCTAATTCCATTTCCAATCCATTCCAATTCCATTCCTATTCTATTCTAATTCCACCTCTATTCCATTCCAATTCCAATTCCATTCCATTCCTATCCCATTCCGTTTTCATTCCATTCCATTCTAATTCCAATTGTATTCCATTCCATTTGAATTCCCTTCCATTCGAATTTCATTCCAATTCTAATTCACATTTTAATTCCATTCACATTTTAGTCCAATCCAATTCACGTCCATTCCAATTCCAGTCCATTCCAATTCCAATACCATTCCCATTCCAATTCCATTCTATTCTAATTCCATTCCATTCCATTCCAATTCCATTCCTTTCCATTCCATTCCAATTTCATTCCCATTTCATTCAAATTGCAATACCATTCCACTCCAATTCCATTTCATTCCATTCAGTTCCACTCCATTCCAATATCAATCCTACCCCATTCCAATTTCAATCCATTCCAATTGCATTCCTTTCCAATTCCATTCCCATTCCATTCCATTCCATTCCAATTCCCATTCCATTCCAATTCCAATATCATTCAATTCCAGTTCCATTCCATTCCATTCCAATTCCATTCGATTCCAATTCCATTCCCATTTCATTAAAATTTCAATACCATTCCATTCCAATTCCATTCCATTCCAGTTCCACTCCATTCCAATATCAATTCCATTCCATTCCAATTTCATTCCATTCCAATTCCATTCCATTTCAATTCCACTCCCATTGCATTCCAATTCCAATCCATTTCAATTCCATTTGAATTCCAATTCCAATTCCATTCCCATTCCGATTTTATTCCATTCCATTCCAATTCCAATTCCATTCCCATTCCATTCCAATTCCAATTTCAATTCCATTGCATTCCAATTCGATTTCATTCCCTTTCCAAATCTATTTCATTCCCATCCTTTCCAATTCCCATTCCATTCCATTCAGATTTTATTATAATTCACACTCCCTTCCATTCCGTTTCATTCCATTCCAATTCCAATTCCATTCCATTCCCATTCCATTCCATTCCAATTTCAGTTCATTCCCATTCCAGTTCCATTCCATTTCTATTCCATTCCATTCCATTTCCAATTCCAATCCATTCTGATTCCAAATCCATCCCCATTCCTATTCCAATTTTATTCCCATTCCCCTTCCATTCCAAATCCCATTCCATTCCAATTCGCATTTCATTCCTTTTCAATTCATTCCAATTCCAATTCCATTCCATTCCCATTCCCAATCCATTCCTTTCCCATTCCATTCCATTTCCAGTCCATTCCCATTCCAATTCCATTCCATTCCAATTCCATTTCATTTCAAATAAATTCCATTCCATTCCATTACATTCCTATTACAATTCCATTCCGATTCCAATTCCATTCCCTTTCAATTCCAGTCCATTGCCTTCCAATTCCATTCCAACCCAGTCCATTTCAATTTCAGTCCATTCCAATCCAATTCCATTCCATTCCAATTCTCATTCCATTCCAATTCTATTCCATTACAACTCCATTTCCAATTCTCTTCCATTCTAACTCCATTTCCATTCACATTCCAATTCCATTTCCATTCTAATTCCAGTTCCTTTCCAACTCCAGTACATTCCAATCCCAGTCCATTCCAATCCAATTCCATTCCCATTCTCATTCCATTCCAAATCTATTCCATTCCAACCCCAATTACATTCCCATTCCCATTCCAATTCCATTTCCCATTCCAATTCCAATTCCATTCCCATTCCAATTCCATTCCCATGCCGTTACAATTCCCATTTCATTCCATCACAACTTCAATTCAATTCCATTCCAATTCCCATTCCATTCCATTCCAAATCCAATTCCATTCCATTCTGATTCCATCCTATCGCAAGTCCATTCAATTTTAATTCTATTCCCCTCCAATTGCGTTCTAATTCTATACCCATTCCCATTTCCATTCCATTCCATTCAATTGCTATTCCAATTTGCTTCCCATTCTAACCAAATTTCAATTTCATTCCATTCCCATTCCCTTCCAATTCTATTCCATTCCAATTCCAGTCCATTCCCATGCCATTCCATTCAACTCCATTTCACTCCAATTCCAATTCCATTCCATTCAAATTCCTCTTCCATTTCATTCCAAATACAATTCCAGTATCATTCCATTCCAATTCCATTCCATTTCAATTCCATTCCATTCCTTTCGAATTCCATTTCATTCCATTACGATTCCATTCCTTTCCATTCTATTCCAATTTTATTTCCACTCCATTCAAATTCCAATACCATTCCATTGCAATTCCATTCCATTTCATTCCTGTTCCACTTCATTCCAATATCAATTGAATTCCATTCCAATTTCATTCCGTTCCATTCCAATTTCATTCCCATTCCATTTCCAATTCCAAATTCAATTCCATTCCAATTCCAATTCCATTCCATTCCATTCCAATTCCAATTCCACTCCCTTTCCATTCCAATTCATATTTCATTCCATTCCATTCCCATTCCAATTCTATTCCATTCCCATTCCAATTCTGTTTCATTTCCATCCATTCTAATTCTCATTCCATTCCATTCCAATTCACATCCCATTCCATTTCAATTCATTCCAGTCCAATTCAAGTTCCAATTCCATTCCATTCCATTCCAATTTCAGTCCATTCCCATTCCAATTCCATTCCATTCCTATTCCATTCCATTCCAATTAGAATTCGAATCCATTCTGATTCTAATTCCTTCCCCATTCTTATTCCAATTCCGTTCCCATTCCAATTAAATTTCAGTTACCATTCCATTCCAATTCACATTCCATTCCATTTCAATTTGTTCTATTTGAATTCCAATTCCATTCTATTCCTTTTGCCATTCGATTCCATTCCAATTCCAGGCTATTCCTATTCCAATTCCAGGACATTCCCATTCCAATTCCATTCCATTGCCTTTCCCTTCAAATTCTAATTCCATTCAAATTCCAGTCAATTCCAATTCCAGTCTAATCCCACGCCATTCTAATTCCAATTCCATTCCAATTTCATTCCAATTCCAATTCCATTTCATTCCCCTTCCATTCCAATTCTAATTCCATTTCAATTCCAGTCCATTCCCATTACAATTCCATTTCATTCCCTTTCCATTCCCATTCCAATTCCACCCCATTCTAATTCCAATTCCATTTCATTCCAATTCCATTCCATTCCATTCCATTCCAATTCCAATTCCAATTCCAATACCAATTCCATTCCAATTGCAACACCATTTCATTCCAATTTTATTTCATTCTGTTCCAATTCCATTCAGTTCCAATGCCAATTTCATTCCAATTACATGCCCATTCCATTGCAATTCTAGTACAATTTCATTCCAATTCCATTACATTCTGTCTCTCTGTCTGGCTCTCTCTCTCTTTTTTTTTTTTAATAAAAGCAGGGTTTCACCATGTTGGTCTGGCTGGTCTCGAACTCCCAACCCCGGTTTTCCACCCACCTTGGCCTCGAAAGTACTTGGATTACAGGCATGAGGCACCACATTCGGCCTCCAATTCCATTCTCTTTGCATTCCATTCGATTCCAATTCCACTCCATTCCATTTCCATTCCATTCCAATTCTACTCCAATCCAATTCCAATTACATTCCATTCCATTTTCATCCCATTCCCTTCCAATTCTACTCCATTCCAATTCTAATTGCATTCCATTCCAACTCCTTTCCATTTCCATCCAATTTGATTCCATTTCATACCATTCCAATTCCATTTCCAATCCATTCCAATTCCATTCCCATTCCTTTCTAATTCCACCTCCATTCCATTCGAATTCCAATTATATTCTATTCCTATCCAATTCCGCTTTCATTCCAGTCCATTCCAATTCCAATTCCATTCCATTCCATTTGAATTCCCTTCCATTCGAATTCCATTCCAATTCTGATTCACATTTTCATTCGATTCACATTTCAGTCCATTCCAATTCCAGTCCAATTCGAATTCCATTCCCATTCCAATTCCATTCCATTCCAATTCTATTCCATTCCATTCCATTTCCATTCCTTTAGATTCCATGCCAATTCCATTAACAATCCTTTCAAATTCCAATACCACTCCTTTCCAATTCCATTCCATTCCATTCCAGTTCCACTCCATTCCAATATCAATTCCATTCCATTCCAATTTCGATCCATTCCAATTGCATTCCATTCCAATTCCATTCCCATTCCAATTCACATTCCATTCCAATTCCATTCCGTTTTAATTCCAATTCCATTCCATTCAATTCCAATTCCATTCCATTCCAATTATATTCCAATTCTAATTCCATTCCAGTCCATTCCAATTCCATTCCCATTCCAATTTCATTCCATTCCAATTACAGTTCCATTTCAATCCATTCCAATTCCCATTCCATTTCCATTCCATTTCAATTCCCATTCCATTCCAATTCCATTCCATTCCAATTCCAATTCCATTTAGATTTCAATCCCCATTCCAATCCGTTCCAATTCCATTTAAATTCATTTTCAATTCGCATTCCATTCCATTCCCATTCCATTCCAATTCTAATTCCATTCCAATTACAGTCTATTCCAATTCCAGTCCATTCCCTTTCCATTCCATTCTATTCTATTGCAACTCCATTCCATTCCAGTTCCAGTCCATTCCCTTTTCATTCCATTCGAATTGTCTTCCATTCCAATTCCATTCCCATTCCATTCTATTACAATTCCATGCCATTCCAATTCCATTCTATTCCAATTTGATTGCCATTCCTATTTCAATTCCATTGCACTCCAATTCCATTCCTTTCCAATTCTATTGCAATTCCAGTACATTCCAATTCCAAGTCTATTTTCATTTCATTGCAATTCCAATTCCATTCCATTCCAATTCCCATTCCCTTTCATTCCATTTCAATTCCATTCCTATTCCAATTCCATTCTATTCCATTCCATCCAATTCCATCCAATTCCAATTCCATTCCATTCCAATTCCATTCCATTCCAATTCCAATTCCATTCCCTTCCAACTAGAATTCCATTCGTATTCCATTCCCATTCTAATTCCAATTCAATCCCAATTCCAATTCTATTCCCATTCCAGTTCCATCCCATTCTAATTTCATTCCAATTCCATACCCATTCCATTGCATTCCATTTCCGTTTTGCTCCAATTCCAATTACATTCCATTCCAATTCCATTCCCACTCCAGTTCTATTCCATGCTAATTCCATTCCAGTTCCATTTCAATTCCAATTCCATTCCATTTCAATTTTTTCCAGTTCCATTCCAATTCCAATTCCATTCCATTGCATTCCACTTCCTTTCCGATTTCAATCCAATTCCATTCCAATTCTATTCCCAATTCATTCCCGTTCCATTCCCAATTCCCCTTTCAATTCTACTCAAATTCCACTCCACTTCTCTCCTCTCTTTTTTAAAGAAACTGGAGTCTTGTCACATTGCCCAGGCTGGTCTCAAATTCCTGGCCTCTAGCAATTCTCCCACTTCAGTCTCCCACATAGCTGTGATTACAGATGTGAGCTACCATGCCCAGCTATGAACTCTGGTTCTCAGCAGCTTATGTGAACTTCTCCCTTTTACCAAGAAAACTACCCTTTCCCCTTCCTTTGCCACATGTACATGTGGTTTACCATAGTGCATTCTAAATCGTATCCCTCTTTTCTTTTTGGGGGTGTTAGGGGAGAGAGAGTCTTCCTCTGTCACCAGGCTGGAATGCAGTGATGCTATCTTGGCTCACTGCAAGTTCTGCCTCCTGGATTCAAGCGATTCTCCTGCCTCAGCTTCCTAAGTAGCTGGGACTACAGACGCCTGCCACCGTGCCTGGCTAAATTTGTAGTTTTAGTAGAGACGGAGTTTCACCATGTTGGCCAGGATGGTTTCGATCTCTTGACCTCTTGATCTGCCTGTCTTGGCCTCCAAAAGTGCTGGGACTACAAGCGTGAGCCACCATGCTGGGCCAATAACCCTCTTTTCTCATTTCCAAATAAATTTGACATATGTGGGCAAATCTTTCTCTAATTTTTTTTTTAGGTTGACACTGCATTTTACATACAAGATTCAGACAAGCTCAGTCACTTGTCTAGGGTCTGGTAGTCAGGTAGCTGCAGATTTGAACCTGGCTCTTAAGCCTCTGCCCTAACCTCTGCCCTTGTTTGCTGGCCTGAGCTCCTTTCTGCTTTAGGACTAGCTGCTGGACTGCTGACTCCTCTTCCTGCACTTATTATCTGACCCTTCGTCCTGTGTTAGAGAAGGTATATGAAAACCCCTCCAGGCCAGTCGCAGTGGCTCATGCCTGTAATCCTAGCACTTTGGGAGGCCGAGGTGAGTGGATCATGTGGTCAGGGTTCAGGACCAGCCTGGCCAAATGGTTAAACCCCATCTCTACTAAAAATACAAAAATTAGCTAGGCGTGGTGGCAGGTACCTGTAATCCCAGCTACTTGGGAGGCTGAGGCGGGAGGATCACTTGAACCTGGGAGGCAGAGTTTGCAGTGAGCTGTGAATGCACCACTCTACTCCAGCCTGGGAAACAAGAGCGAAACTCTGTAGCCAAAAAAATAAAAATTAAATTAAATTAAATTAAATTAAAAAAAAAAAGAAGCAAGAATTTGAAGTCCAAAAAACTAAAGACAGAGTAACCAACAAGAAATAGGAATTCTGGTTCTAACTCCAGCTCTTAAATTTTATTGACTGACCATGTGCTTACGATGACAAATAAATGAAAGGCAAAACAGTTGGTCATCAGTCATCCTCGCATTATACATTGTAATTTTTACAAAGTATTTGCTCTTATGCTTTGTTTCTCATACTGACAACCACTGGAGAAGCTGTACATTATTATCTGCTGTGAAATTTGCAGACACCAATATGAAATCACTTTCCTCAGACTCACCCAAAATAGTGTTGGGAATGCATGAAGGACTGGGGTTGAATGTTATATGTCCAAGATGGGAATGGTTTAAAAGACTTTCTAAATTTCCCATAAGAGAGAGAGATCCAAGATGGCCGATTAGCAAGACCTCAGGAATGTAGCTCCCAGTGAAAGCACAGAGAACGAGTGAACGCTGCACTTTCTGACGAATTTCTGTTGCCCACAGACCGGGAGATTCCCAGCAGAGGAGCCAAACGGGTTGCCAGCGCAACTCTTTTGGCCGGAGTGGCTGTTTTGCTGGTGCCCCAGCGCGGTGCCTCCCACTGCGGAGTATACGAGATGGACGGGCTCGGCTGGTCCCATCCCCACAAGGAAAACAGCAATTGGAAGCACTGAGGACTGAGAGTTTCACAGAAAGCACAGCGAACCCAGGAAGGTCTGGCTCTGTGGGGAAGGGGCATCCTCCAAAGGAAAACTAAGAAACAGAAAAACTTCATCACCAGGCGAAGATAGGTCCAAGATGGCCATGTAGCAGCAGCTCAGAATTGTAGCCCCAGTGAAAGTGCAGAGACTGAGTGCATGCCACAATTGCAGACAAATTTTTGATGCCCACAAACTGGGAGATTCCCGGCAAAGGAGCCACACGGGTCGCCAGCGTGACTCTTTTGGCCAGTGCAGTGTTTCTTGGTGCAGAGTGTACGGGACTGGATGCCCTTTTAGTCAGGCTCAGCTGGTCCCATCCCCACAAGGAGAACAGCAATTGGAAGTGCTGAGGACTGAGAACAAGCACAGCTGAACCCGAGAAGGCCCAGCTCTGTGGGGAAGGGGCGCCCTCTGAAGGAAAACTAAGAAACAGAAAAAGCTTCATCACCAACAAGCCGGACGTCCACTCAGAGACCCAATCTGAAAGTCGGCAATTACAAAGATGACAGGTGGATAAATTCACAAAAATTGGAAGAAACCAGGGCAAAAAGGCTGAGAACACCCGAAATCAGAATGCCTCGCCTCGTACCAGGGATTGCAGCTCCTCATCAGCAAGAGAACAAGGCTTAATGGAGGATGAGTGTGATGAACTCACAGAATCAGGCTTCAGAAGGTGGATAACAAGAAACTTCTGTGAGCTAAAAGAACATGTTCTAACCCAATGCAAAGAAACTAAAAACCTTGAAAGAAGATTTAACGAAATGCTCACGAGAATGGACAACTTAGAGAAGAATATAAGTGAATTGATGGAGCTGAAAAACACAACATGAGAACTTCACAAAGCATGCACAAGTTTCAACAGCCGAATTGACCAAGTAGAAGAAAAGTTATCAGAGGTCGAAGATCAACTCAATGAAATAAAACAAGAAGGCAACATGACAGAAAAAAGGATAAAAAGGAATGAACAGTCTCCAAGAAATATGGGACTATGTGAAAAGACCTAATCTACATTTGATAGTATGTATACTGAATGTGACAAAGAGAACGAATCCAAGGTGGAAAATGCTCTTCAGGATATTATCCAGGAAAACTTCTCCAACCTAGCAAGCAGGCCAATATTCAAGTCCAGGAAATACAGAGAACACCACAAAGATATTCCTCAAGAAGAGCAACCCCAAGGCACATAATCGTCACATTCACCAGGGTTGAAATGAAGGAGAAAATGCTAAGGGCAGCTAGAGAGAAGGGTCGGGTTACCCACAAAGGGAAGCCCATCAGACTCACAGCAGATCTCTCAGCAGAAACCGTACAAGCCAGAAGAGAGTGGGGGCCAACATTCAACATCCTTAAAGAAAATAACTTTCAACCTAGAATTTCATATCTGGCCAAACTAAGCTTCATAAGCAAAGGAAAATAAATTTTTTTGCAGACAAACAAGTACTCAGAGATTACATCACCACCAGGACTGCTTTACAAGAGCTTCTGAAAGAAGCACTACACATGGACGGGAACAACCAGTATCAGCCAGTCCAAAGACATTCCAAAAGGTAAAGAGCATCACCATGTTGGTTTCACCACGCCAGGCTTGTCTTGAACTCTTGACCTCAGGTGATCTGCCCTCTTTGGCCTCTCAAAGTGCTGGGATTATAGGTCCATGTGTAATGGACCAATGGTCCAAATAATGAGTATTCTAGTTGCTATCTGTTGAGTACAGTTCTATATGTGACAATTGGTTCATGCTTTTAGATCCTTTCTAATCTTTTGTCAGTTTCATCCCTCACTTTGACTGAGACATGTTATCTCTTACACAATGGTAAAATTTTTATCTCCCCTTGTAATTCTGTCAGTTTTTGTTCAATGTTCTGAGGCCACAGAAGTCCTGCAGGTTCATGCCCTGAAGTATGTTCCTTCTGGCGGCATCCTCTTTTCATCATGTAATAGTGCCTCTTAATTCTATCCACTCTCTTTTTACCTTCACCTCTATTTTGGCCGATATTAATACATCAGCTTTCTTTTGTTGTTTTTTTGAGGTGTAGTCTTGTTCTGTCACCCTGACTAGAGTGTAGTGG
>PVKP010041650.1:0-18604 GCA_004027715.1 Plecturocebus donacophilus | reverse complement strand
TTCTTATCTCGCTAAAATACAACACTTTAGTTTCTTGATGGCCCTTATCAGGTCGTCTTGACTGACATCCTGGGCGAACTTGCCCCTTCCCTTCAACACCTGTTGATGTAGCTCCTCCAGAGTTATCAGACCTCCATTCCGATGCTTCAGCGCCAGGCACACTTTGATAATTTGGACACCTAGTTCATAATAGAAGTCCCCCACGCCCAGCATCTCAGACCAAAATCCTTTTCCAGAGGCCAGAGGATCGACGCCAATGGTTGCACACACATCCTGGAACTGCACGCGGAACTCAGGATTCTTCCGGATCTCCTGCTTGTGCTCGCTGGCAAATTCTTCCAGGTTTGTCTTGAACATGTCCAACTGCTTTGACATCTGGGCTGGCTGGTCCTCGGCCAAGACCCTCCCTTGCTCCTTATACCTGGCCTCTGCAAGTTTTTTCTTGGCGGTGGTGCATCCCCGCCCTGGGCCCGCGGCTGCCCAGCTACCGGGGCCCCAGGTCTTGGCGTCCCCGGCTCCGCCACCTGCTCCCCAAGGCGGAAGCCTGAGCCGCGCATCATCCCAGGATCCCTCTTTTTGTTGAGAGCTTTCCTTTCACTTAATAAATTCCCTCCTCCTCACCCTTCAGTGTGTGCGCATGCCTAATTTTTCCTGGTCATGAGACAAGAACCTAGAGATTTACCTGAACTAAGGAGCAAGAAATGCTGCATCAATTTTCACAAATTGCATAGAGATTCACACTTAACCTGAAAGAAATCCCGGAAAGCTGAAATAAGCACCCTTTAGTCATGCTCAAATCAAAGTACTAAAAACTAGAACTGCTCAACAGTATCTAAAGATTTCAACATCAATTTGATTTAATTTAAACACTGAGCACCTACCAACATGTGAACTCTGAATTAGCCACGGGGCTACAAAGACTAATAACAACATGATCCCTTCTTTGAAAAAGTCACAAAGACAGTGGGTGGGTTTGTCTGGTAGGGGCAGGGGTTTGAGCAAGAGAGAGACGAGATGAACATGCGATAAGACAGACATGTAATAAGAAAAAGACAATAGTGTTCTCTGAATTTCTCCTCTATTTTTCTTTATTACTTAAAATAAAAGAAGCAAAACATTTTTTCCCCTTCCTCAAATAAGACACATTCAGAGTGTTTGTCTCCAGGCAGACAAACTTTGTTCTTTTCAGAACAAATTGAGAACTACAGGAAGCACCAGCAGCCTGATACTACAGTGCTGTCCTGACAGGTACCCCGGGAACCAATAACCCTGAGGCTACAGCAATCGCCTCGGTGCTCTTCCCCCTTGAAAATCAGAATTAAAGTATAATTTACCTCAAAGTCTAAACTTATGGAGGAAATGGCGCTTAAAAGCAATGTATTGTCTTCTTACTGTTTGGGAATGTCCCCCTTTCTCAGTCCTTCAGAAGGGCCCAAAGAGGTAGTTCAGCTAAAGTTGTTCCCACAGAACCAGTTTTCAAAAACAGGAGAAACTACTAAAGAATATGGCTTAGGCAACCTACACTGGAATTTTCCAGTAGAACCTCCCAGTTTCTAATAAGCAGAGTGAATGAGAAACCAGGAACTGGGGTTTTGTTTCCAACCACTTGAGCACAAAGTTTATGTTACCTTCTAGTGGGTCTTCAGCTTGGTTTTCAGCTAGAGCTGTGGTTTCCTGAAACAAAAAAGTATCTCATGAGAAAATAATTTTACTTAAAGGTTTAATATCAACACATACTTTATTGGGAAAAACTCTAGCTCCTAAAAATACGATCTAAAATAAAAATAATATTGAAAATTAATCCCTTAAGATCAAATTTTGAATTTGATGGAATCTTTAGGTGACATAATACAATTATGAAAGAGGTAAACTGAGTCACAGAAGAATTGTCACAAAAGAGGAGCAAGCCTAACAAGGGCCTCTGGCCTTAGGATTTTCTGGGACCTAACTAGCATCCTAGAGCCTGAGCTAGGAGCCAGACACCAGGGACCCTGGTATCCAGGCTCCTTATTTCCTGTATCACATGCCTGACTCTACCTGGAGTTCTGCTCCTTCTTTCAGAATACAATCTGTAAAGTCTCCATGAGCACGTTTTCTTCATGACCTTCTAATCACATCCCTAAAACCCATGGCTTGGCTGAGAACCAGGATATTAGGTGCTCAAGAAAATGCAGAGGCTACAGCAAAGCAAACCAATCATATTCTTACATAATGAGGGAAGTGAACGGCAGACGCACTCCCAAAGTAAATCTCGGTTGGTTAACCCAGACTGTTGGATCTATTGGGGCAGCATACATTTTTATGATTTCGCTAGAGAGGCTTGCTGGGAACCTGTCTTTTTAAGTATGCCCAGCTATTCCAAGGAATCGCTCTATCAAGGAAGGACTGATCTAGCTCCTGGCACTTAATTAAGCTTCCCTTGCTAATAAGAATGAGAAGATACTGAGAGTCAAAGATCCACTATCTTTTCAGTCTATCTCAAAGTATGTCTCCCCTTCACTCTGAAATATGTACAGGTTTGGAAAATAGTTTACCATAAATTTCAAAAGACAACCTGTGTCTTTTTTGTATTTAGATATGGTCAAGACACCAGCCACGGTGGCATGCAGCCGATAGTCTCAGCTACTTGGAAGTCTGGGGCAGGAAACCCAGGAGATAAGTCTGCAGTGAATTATGATAGTACCACTGCATTCCAGCCAGGGCAAAAGAGCAAGACATCATCTCTAAAAACTAATTCTATAGAAGGGAAAGAAAGAAATGGCTAAGACACCCAGAATCCATGCTTCCACAAGTCCTTTGCCATAATACAAGATTAACTAACCTCACATTTCCTCCTTTCAATGTGCATTCTGGCAAATGTGGATGCTAAATAAACAGAGTGAGGGAAGCAGCGACTATTTGGAGACAGAGCATTCTTTCTGGTCTGAGGGCCACCAGTGCTGTGTATGCAGCTGACTGCCTTTAAAGAAAAGCATGTTTATAAAAGTCTTTCCTCAGCTAGAGATAGTGTGCTGATGGGCCACAAAGACCTGAGAATCATGTTGGAGACACCCACCTCCACAATGCCGAAATGTAAAGGAGAAGGCTGCAGAGGGGTAACACGTTAACTTGGGGAGATAAAAGTTATGGACAGAGGCACAGCACATTGAGGGAGGCAGGGAATAAAGCTAGGACATCTCAGCAAGGAGACGCTTTATTAGAGATGACCCAAATGGGGACGGGTGAGTGAAAGAGCGCTAACACAGAGCCTTCCTGTCTTTAGTTTTGCTCAGCAACTTCCCAACAGAACACCCAGCAGGATGGCAGGCAGAAGGCACAGTGGGGTCACCACAATCCCCAAATATATTTATGTAATTCTTGTACGAAAAAATGCACGTTATAGTAATAATCTGGCTAGAGGGTGAGATAAAAATCCCAGGATGTGCCAACAAAAATGGACAGAGGAATGGAGAGAAGGGGTAGCCAGGTGAGAAAAAAAGGATGTTCATTTCTTAATTCTCTCAGGAGTGATGAAAAATCAACAAATACTTTCACTTCTGAAGTTGATAATATACTCATTCTTATACTTCTCCATTTAAAGATATAAGGGTAACGAGCAACAACAGACCATCTCCAAAAAAAGAGCAAAAAGGGAAGAGGTGAAAGAAAAAAAAAAAGAGTAACAAAACCTCAGGCAATGTGGTGAAATTTTTTTTTAAGTGTTGCAGTATCAAACATCTGTTAAAAGGGAAAAACCCAAATTGGGCCAAAAGGGTGAAAAATTACAAAAAAATCTAACATATTTTATACAAGAGGCACACCTAAAACAGACTTGAGAAAAACTGAAAATGAAAGTTTGGGTGGTAAAATATCATAATATAAAGCAAATGGAAGTTTTAAAAGCCAAGGGTCTAGATGTGAAATTCAACTTTGGTTTTAAGGCAAAGATCATCACATAAACGGTGTCACTATGCATATTAGGAGAAAAGCTAGGGTGGGGGAAGTCCATAACATTTAGAGAGAAAAGTGTTAATTTCTCTAACCTGTGAATATCTTATGCAGTCAAGCAAGAGGGACACAACTCAACAGGAAAACTAGAAAGATGGTATCAAAGTCACAGAACACAGATACCAATAAATACTTCAAGAGACATTTGCCCTCAACGATAGACAAATGCCTCCCTGGCCTATCAGATTGCCCAATTATACAAAGAGGAATGTAGAGTAGCAAGAGCACCCACCACAATAATTAAAAGTAGAAATTCTTGCAGGCTTTAAGTAATTTGCTATTTAAAATTTTTTATGTTACATCCTTTAGTCCAGCCCTTCCACATCCAGAAATAAATTCTTGGAAAAAAAATCAACACTCAGACAAATGCTTGAAGATAAGTAAGTTTGTTAAAGCCCGGAAAATATTTAAAATGTCAGATAAGGGATGAGCTAAAAAATCACAATGTATCTAAATGAGCTCACTCTGTTGCTCAGGCTGGAGTACAATGGCACAATCATGGCTCACTGCAGCCTCAAACTCCCGGGCTCAAGTGATCATCCCGCCTCAGTCTTCCAAGTAGCTGGGACTACACCTGTGAGCCATCTTGCCCAGACCATAAATGGGCAATTTTTAAAGAAAGGTCTCCTTATGCAGAAGCAAGCAAAGAGCAAAACAGTATGTACTACATAGTTCACTCTTGCCTAAATCATCCCCTAACCACCAAAACAGAAAGACAAACCACGCTGCTTTAGCAAGAGTACAGGGGAAAGCTCTAGAAGACATCCACTCCAACAGTACTTTCTTCTAAGTGGGAAGGCAGTAGGGAAGGAGGAGGGGTGTGGGGGGAGCTTTTCCCTTACTTCAATACATCTTCGTGTGATTTGAGAAATATGTCACTTTAGTAATGCAAAGTATTACAACATGTTTTTAAAGTGTGTTTATATCCAACTGCTATAAAACCCCCAAACTACTTTTTGTCCTATATTGTGTTAAAGAGTAGAATTTATTGAATTGTGATAATCTAAAATTTAGTAGCAAGAATTTAGACAAAGACTTAATCAGCCTTTTGTTTCTGGAAGAGAATGAGAAATTATCTGCAAGTGAAAACTTATGGGTTATACATGTCCAAACTCAGCAAATCATCAAAATTAAATATGTACAGGGGACTTTCTGTGTATCAAGTATACACCTCAATAAAGCTCTACAAATCTTTTTCTTAGGCTATCAGCTTTACTCTCTAGTTTTAAAACAGGTAGCAAAAGCCATGGCTGTGGGAATTTGGATGACAGGACAATAACGTGTGAAGATAGGAAAGTGATGTTTACTATTATCAGGCCCATGAATGACACAAGATTCATTCCAGCAAGGGATACCTTAGGCATAACCAAAGTTCCAGCTGTGTGTTGAGAGGTCTCACGCGCAGAAAAACAGTCCTGTCCATTTCCATCCACTGCACAGCCGTAGCTGTAGCCAGAAAGAAGGTAAGAGCTGGGCTGTTGCACGTACCAGTTGCCACATTGGTAACCCTGGATGGGCTGGAACTCCTGCTTCACTCTAGTAGCAGAGGGGAGAGCACAGCAATGACAACCGTCACCAACCAACTCAGAATCATCCGCAAACCCCTAGACTTCTTTCCAGGAAGTTTGCCGTAAGTTGAACACCTATGTTCAAAGCCATTGTTTGTAAGTTACCAACAATTATGTAGCAAATACAACAGTAACAGCTTTCTTTTTCATTCAAAGAAGAAAACTGCTCACCTTTGCCAGTAGCAGTAATAGTTACTTTGTTGAGCTATGCCAAAACCTGCAAAACTCTCTTGTCCAGCCATTTATCCAGAAACTTGACAAAAAGAGCGCAGAATCCAGTTTTTATTCCTGCGTCAAAAATTCCAGCCTGTGGGCTAAAACCTCTCAACCCTGACAAATAAGTCTCGCAACGACCCCTGAGATAATTACATTTAGTGGCAATTCCTGCTAGGCAATTAATTGCTTGACTTTCCTGACAGGGCAAAGGTGTGGGTGGGGGAGGGGTGCACTGAGGCACCTGGGGGCAATTCTGCCACCTGTTCCTCTGGCTTCCACCTGCTGGCCCTCTCTCCCAACTGTCAGGCCTGGGGGAGCCAGCAAAACCCCAAGGAGGGACAGAAGGGGAAGATGTGTCAGTCGACATTAAAGGACAGTCTCCACTGCACCCCTTACCATAAAAAGTAAGAGGAATCTTTAATAACAAAACCTTAAGACAAATACATTTCTCTCCTCAGTTATCTGCTGAGAATAACTATTGGAACTAGCTAGTACTTTTTTTTTTTTTTTAATCTCATGCAGGTTGAAAGCATCATCCAAATTAGCTTCTAAATTAAGAGGCAGGGAAGAAAGGCTTCCTTTGCTCCCTTCCCTCCTGTCTCTCTTCCATTTCTCTCTCTTACACCCTACATTAATGAGAGTACAGGATACAATTTTAAAGAAATATTTCTCTGGTTCAGTATTTTTGAAAAACACGATAAAGCTTCTCAAACTTTAATGTGCATATAAATGACCTAGACTTGTTTAAAATGTAGGTTCTCTAGGCTGGCACGGTGGCTTACACCTGTAATTCCAACACTTTAGGAGGCTGAGGTGGACAGATCATGAAGTGAGGAGATCGAGACTATCCTGGCTAACATGGTGAAACCCCGTCTCTACTAACAACAACAACAAAAAAATACAAAAATTAGCCAGGTGTGGTGGCACACACTTGTAGTCTCAACTACTTAGGAGGCTGAGGCAGGAGAATAGCTTGAACCCAGGACGCAGAGGCTGCAGTGAGCCGAGATCATGCCACTGCACTCCAGCCTGGCAACAGGGTGAGACTCCATCTCAAAAAAAAAAAAGATTTTTAACTCGACAGATCTGGAGTGGAGCCTCAAATTCTGCCTTTATAGCCAGCTTCTGCCACTTTAAGTAGCAAGGTTACACAGTGTCAAAATTCAGGATAACTTTTGAGTCCATATGGGGTGCTTAGGATGTGGCCATTTCCCTGCAGCTGGCTAATAACTAAGAGCTTAATGTATTTTCTATTTACCTGTAATGTGAAAAATAGCAGACATGATGAATTCAAAACATTCAGATCATTCAATCAATCACCAGTTATTTATTGAGCCATTACTATGTGATGTGGCAAGGAAAATGGCTTCAGCCAGGCTAAAATGTAATAGCTTCTCAGGCTCACAGGCTACGTGCAGGCTCACAGGCTATGTGATAAGGCATTACGATTAATCAGGCCAACGCCAGGTGCAGACACTAGCCTCATTTCAATGGAATTCAAGAACTCGCCGCTCAGGGTCGCACGGACCCTGAGAAGAAAGCCCCTTGTCTCTAGCTGCTGGCCTTGGCTTCTGAACAAACTGCTTGCTTACTGATATTGGAAGTTTTCACTGTCTCTAACTGCTGACCTTGGCTTCTGTACAAACTGCCTGCTTGCAAAGATCCCCAGTCCCCCCCTTCCCTGAAAAATCCCCAGCCCCCTAAAAGTGTTGTTTAGCATAAAAGCCCAGTTCTCCCTCAACTCGGGGCCACGGGTTGGAGAGACATGAGTCCTCCGTGGTCGCCGGCAATAAAGACCCTGCAATTCGTCATACTTTTGTCTTGGTGCTGATCTTCTTATCTCGCTAAAAATACAACAACTACAGTCATCCCTTAGTATCCACGGGAGATTGTTTACAGGATCTCCCTCAGAAACCAAAATCCTTCCATGCCCAAGTATAAAATGGTGTAGTATTTGCAAAGAACCTACACACATCCTCCCATAAACCTTAAATTCTGTCTAGATTACTATTTTTCTTTATTTTTTAATAGAATGTTTGCAAATAGATTACTTATAATACTTAATACAATGGCTATACATTACTTCATGTGGGTTCAACAGTAGTATCTAACATTCAGCAAATTCAAGTTTTACTTTTTGACACTTTTTGGAATTTTTAAGACGGAGCCTCCCTCCGTCACCCAGGCTGGAGCACAGTGGTGTGATCTTGGCTCCCTGCAACCTCCACCTCCCAGGTTCAAGTGATTATCCTGCCTCAGCCTCCCCAGTAGCTGGAATTACAGTCACCCACCACCACACCTGGCTGATTTTTGTATTTTTAGTTGACACGGGATTTCACCATGTTGCCCAGGCTGCAGTGCAGTGGCATGATCTCATCTCACTGCAACCTCTGCCCTCTAGGTACAAATGATCTTCCTGCCTCAGCCTCCCTAGTAGCTGGGATTACAGGCAACCCCTGGCTTTTTAGTTAAGATGGGGTTTCACCATGTTGGCCAGGCTGGTCTTAAACTTCTGACCTGAGGCGACACGGTTGCCTTGGCCTCCCAAAGTGCTGGGATTACAGATATGGGCCACCGTGCCCAGCCTCCCAAATATTTTCAATCCATGATTGGTTGAATCCAGGGATGTAGAACTCACAGATGCTGAGGGCTGATGGTTTACACAAGGCAAGGCAACTGGCATTGGTGATAGAGTGGAGTTTATCCAGAGTGAATCTCCCCATGTCTTCAAGGGAGATTTTATTGATTAGCAGGTGTGGCAGACATTGTTAGGTGCCACCCAATATTGATTTTTCTTCCATTATAACAATTTTGATTTCACTTGGGCCAGCAATAGGCTCAAGCTAAAAGACTACATTTCCTAGCTTCTCCCTTGAAGCAAGATGTGGCCAGGTGGCCAATCTGGCTAAGATCTAAATAGAAGTATTAGAAGGGGATTGGGGAAAGCTGTGTGGGAAAAGGGTCTTTGCTTAGCTGGAAGGGGGGCCTTTTTATCCTCTACTCTCTCCCCAGGTCTGGTGCTGGGATTACAAATATGACAACTGGAGTCAGAATAACTCTGCAGCTATCTTGGCTATGAGGTGACATCAGGGAAGAAGTCATGCAGAATAATACTGGGATCCAAGACAGAATGAGTCTGGGTCACTGATGACTAAGGACTCTTTCTACTAGTACTAGACTGGCCTACCACTGGTTTATTTTACTTAATAAATGTCTTGTTTAAACCACTATTGTTATGTCAGGTTAAATACAATTCCTAACTACTATAGCTTAGACAACCAATAAAAATGTCAGTTAAAAATTCTTTTTCTGTAACAACTTTTTTTTTAACTTCTCTCATTTTAGGACTGACTTTATTTCACACAAAGAAAATCACAATTATGGCTATGACCAGGTGAGTGTTGAGGCTGCAGTTGGAAAGGAATGTAGAAGTTGAACATTGAGGAGGTGGTAAGGAGATTGAGGAAGAGAGAGGTCAATGTAATCATGTAACCACCTAGGAAGATGGCAGCAGCTGTGGTGAGGAAGGAGAACCAGGCATCTAGGATCACTTCCCCCTTGACCTCCACACTGCATTTCAATAGAAGAAAAGGCTGGCCGACTGGCGCCTCCTAAATCACCTTCCTATAAGATAGCAGGCATGGTATGGGGGAATCTCTCCGGAAGACACTGTTTTTACTTAAACAAGATCAAACCTCCCCACCTCACTCCTCCATCCAGAGACCAGAAACCTTTCACATGTAATTCCTAAAACTATAAACCCAAGACCCTTTCGTATGTGATTTCTAAACCTGTAAACCCAAGACCCTTTCACATGTAATTCCTAAAACTATAAACCCAAGACCCTTTCACATGTGATTCCTAAAACGGTAAACCCAAGACCCTTTCACATGTGATTTCTAAAACTGTAAACCCAAGACCCTTTCACATGTGATTCCTAAAGCTGTAAACCCAAGACCCTTTCACATGTGATACCTAAAGCTGTAAACCCAAGACCCTTTCTTATGTGATTTCTAAAGCAGTAAACCCAAGACCCTTTCACTTGTAATTTCTAAGGCTGTAAACCTAAGATCCTTTCATGTGTAATATATAAAGCGTAAGCCTATATAAAGGCGGAGCTTCTCTTTGTTAGGGGAGCTTGGCCATTTGGCATAACGCCTTGCTCCTGGGCCGTAACAATAAAACCCCTTCCTTTTCTGGTTCAGTGTCCGAGAGGCTGCTCCTGCTTTGTGGAACAGAAGGTTGTGAGCAAGATTCAAGGGAAAAGATGGGCACTTAAGGGCCTTGGAGAGGACAGTGACCAGGAAGGGCTCACAAGCACTGTTTTGCTCTCTAAAAAGCCCCAAATGCAAACCTTCTGTTTCAACTAGATTACTCACATGAAGCAGGTGAAGCAAATTTCTGTTGGGGCACAATACTGGTCAGGTTCAGAGCAAGTATATCTCCACTTCCCTTTGTGCTGGGAAATACAAACCAGATCAAAACCTCTGTGAATACATTCACATGCAACCCCCATAGTCCTTGAGTTTAACAGAGTTGCACTTGTCGAATTGAGAAAGGAGAATTCAGCAGGAATATGAGACTCTCATGATATTTCTAACAGGGCTGATTTTTCTCTACTATATCCTGCTTTTACCCCAGGATATCCACTTTACCACCCTCACGACCCAAGAAAAAAAAAACTGGCTTTTACTCTAGCAAACCAAAGCTAGGCACTCAACAAATATTTGTTGAATGAATGAATAAATCAGAGTGTAGCTCAAGTGCAAAAACCTTTTCAATCAATAATTTAAAAGCAAAGCCACAAAACAAGATAATCCTCTTGTGCTTTAGTATTGATTAATGAACTCTCAACATGGGTTGTTTCTTGGCAGCTGCAAATTTCACAAGAATGAGATTAAATGGCTTTTTACATCCTGTGTTTGGAAAGAGAACAGAAGGCTTTACGGGAAGTTATGCTCAGTTCAAATCCAGTTAAACAGGTATAAAATTCTCTATTGTCTTTCTCCAGACAATGAAAATCCGCAATCTTAAGATCCAAAACTGTTGAAAAACGCGCACTTTGAAATGAAGAGAGAGACCTTCCAAACAGGCTTTGTGTGAGTAACATGGCTGTTTATTCACCTGGGTGCAGGTGGGCTAAGGCTGAAAAAGGGCATCAGCAAAGGGCAGTGGGATAGGAGTTGGGTTTATAGGTTTGGGTAGTTTTTTGGGTGGCAGGGGTGTTGCAGAGTAAGTTCAATTACAGTGGTGGGCATTAGGGGCAAGGAGCATACATGACCATAAGTTCAGTTACAGTGGCAGGGTTAGGTGAGAGGTATTTACATTATCATAAGAACAGTTAAGATGGCAGGGTTGGATGAGGGGCTTGTCAGGAAAGCTCAGATGGGTGATTAGGGACAATGGGGAAAGTAGGCAAGGGGTAGGAGACATCAGCCAAGGCAAGCAGGACTTCAGACTTCCAGACTCCAGGCTTGCATATGGAGACCTGACAAACTACTGCCACAGCCATGCATAAAATGAAATGCTGCTGCTTTCCTCTGTTAAAGGGAACAGTCAAGGCTGAGGACTGATAAAAAACAGCATTACTGGCTCTACTGTTATTTACTGTGTGTTCTTGAAAAAGTCACTTTTCCGGACGTATCTCACAACCTAAGACTGAATCACTCCATTTTACCCTTAACGAGTTACCCCTCACTAATCTTTTTGAAACTGTACTTAAATCTTAATGTTCTCCAAAAATGTACATCCACATATTTGCATATAATTTCTTGGGATTGAAAACCCCTGAAATTCGTTCATGAACCTCCCCCCACCCCCCCCACCCCGCCCGCCGAGATGAGTAACAGCTGGACTAGGTGTTGTCTAAGTCCTCTGAGCTCTATAATTGGTTCCACTAATTTCTAAGTTTTGGGGATTTTGTTTTTTGATGTTTTGTTTAGAAAAACCACTTTTAGTTATGTTCATGGTGCTTACACCATGGTTTCCATTCTAGAACCAACTATATTCTAAACTTCCTGGTTGGAACAGAAGTTACTTAAGCAAGTAAAAGTGTTACAGTCTGTAACAGATTCTGAATATAGTAATCACCTTTTTATGGTTAAAGTTTATTTTTAAAAACGTATTAAACAAGTATTAATTCTTCTCAAACAGCAGTTGAGATGTCCCTGGGGTAAGGATTCAGGGTATCAGGGACATTCCACAAGTAACACAATATACAAAGCATGACTGTGAAAGCTGTGGCGTATTTTTCTTAATTTTGGATGAGAGTATAATGCTTTTACATTAAAATGAACAGATATGTTGTGGAGTAAAATGCGTAAAGACATGATTTTAAAGATAAAATGTGAAACTTCAAATAAATGTCCTGCCTACTCATTTTTTGTCTCCATGTCCAGAGGATACTCACTTCACACTCCTCTTAGTGGTTCTCTGCTGTAAACAGTTACGCATTACAAAAAAAGTAATCTAAATCGTAAAATAATTTGATTTTTTGTAATACAGTGAAGATAACTAGCACAAAGTGAAAGAATGACTTTTTTTTTTTTAAAGATGGGGTTTCACCATGTTGGCCAGGCTGGTTTTGAACCCCTGACCTCAGGTGATCCACCCACCTCGGCCTCCCAAAGTGCTAGGATTACAGGTGTGAGCCACCACGCCCGGCCTTTTTCTTTTCTTTTTTTTTTTTTTTGAGACAGTCTCGCTGTTGCCCACGCTGGAGTGCTGTGGTTCGATCTCGGCTCATTGCAACCTCAACCTCCCTGGTTCAAGTGATTCTCCTGCCTCAACCTCCCGAGTAGGTGGGATTTCAGGCGCCCGCCACAACGCCCGGCTCATTTCTGTATTTGTAGTAGAGGCGGGGTTTCACCACGTTGCCCAGGCTGGTCTCGAATTCCTGACCTCAAGTGATCCGCCCGCCTCGGCCTCCCAAAGTGCTGGGATTACACGCGTGATCCGCCGCACCTGACCAAGAATGATTTTAGAAGAGTGAACGAATACAAGGATTTCCACTAGACTAAAGACTAGTTTGTCAACAGCATTTCAGTGTCTGAGAAATGCTTATATTTGGAGTTGACAAAGCTGGCAAAAGACAAGGGCTTTATCCTGCGCTGCAACAAGAACCAAAGCAACCGAAGTGAAATCATTTCCGCAAGACCCAAATCGGCCTCTTTTAATTAACACGTACTGACAATCCAGAACACCAGAGAAGAAAAGTTCTTGGAAACAAAAGGGTCTAAGCACTGAAGCATTGTATCGCACTTGAAATGGAGGCTGAAGATTTGACCAGGACGAACTATGCATCTTGTTTATCAACTGACCTACTACGGTGTTTATGAGAACTATACAAACCAAGATTTACTCTGTTGGGAGTTTGTGGGAAAGCTGTAATGTCTAACGCATCCCTCAATCTCTAAACCCTATTAAGCTTTTTTTTTCTTTGAGACGGTGTCTGGCTCTTCACCCAGGCTGGAGTGCAATGGAGCGATCTCGGCTCACTGCAGCCTCGACCTCTTGGGCTCAAGCGATCCTCCTATCACCCTGTTGAGAGTAGCTGGGGTTATAGGCGCGCGCCGCCAGGCTCGGCTAATTTTTAAATATTTTTGTAGAGACGGATTCCAACTATGTTGCCCAGGCTCACTCCTCCCACCCCAAGAGGTGCCGCAACCTTGGCCAATATGACTCCAGAGTTAGACAAATGAAGCAAGCAGGCAGAGAAAGCGTGCAGGGGTAGGCGGGAACGCCGACAGGTCTCGCACACCGGGTCCTTCGAGGTAGCGCGGGCGCTGAGCCGCTGGAACAGGTAACCGCAAACCCTAAGTCTCACCCCTCCTTGCCCTGTTACGAAACGCTCGTTCCTCTGCTTCCTGAACAAAAAGGAACCCTAACTTCTACCCTCGTAGTACACTGCCCACACCAGATCGCACGCCAAGAGCCGCAGCTCACTGTCAGGAATCGCAGCCACACCCCCACCTCACCGGGCCGGAAGCTGACCCCGCCTCCTCCTGGATATCACGGAAATGAGGGTCTTCGTAGAGGATGTCCCGCCCGCTCCCCTCAGACGGACCTAGCTCGCACCTTCCTAAGATATGCCTGCTTGCCCCCAATTTTTTTCTTCTTGCAGTGAGAACGTTCTCACGTGGCATCCTTACTTATTCTTCTCTTGGGAAATCCATCTGACCTTCCAGCGCTGAAAGTGTTTCCACTTTTACAGTCGACTTAGAGGCAGCCCTGAACCCATGACGTATAATTCGAGCGCCGATGCAGAAAGGACCCAGGCCTTTTTTTTTTTTTTTTTGACATCCGGTTCCGTCACCTCCAGGTTGAGCCAGGCTGGCGGAAGAGGCACGTGCTCTGCTGAATGGAGCTGGTCGCGGGTTGCTACGAGCAGGTCCTCTTTGGGTTCACTGTACACCCGAAGTCCGAGGCGTGCGGTGACCACGAGGTGAGATACTGCGTACCGGGAAACAGCCGGAGGCTGGGCCAGGAAGGTCGGGTTTGGTTCCTGCACAGCAGAGGTAAACATTGGAGCGCCTCCTGTTCACTGTCAGATCTCTTTATGAATTGATGAATCAAACCTAAGAGACTTAAGGGAAAAACTAACCTTTTAAAACACAGAATGGACATTTTATTAAAATGAGACAATATCTTCTTCTTACAATAGACAAAAGAGCCACGGGACACAGAGGAAACGGCATTTCTGCATACGGACAAATGAGTCGTAGATGGTGGATTTAAGGGTAGATAGATCCCATAAGTTGACAGTATTCAAAATTTAATGAAAAAAGATCTCGCTCTTTCTCTGAATTTCTGTCCTAGAATTTTTACAAATTATTAGAGCTAGATTAGGAGAAATCACTTATAGATAAAGGGATACAAGTTTGTTATTTGTTGGGAACTTACTTGTGAGCTGGGCAGTGGAGCTGCAAAGATGCTGGAGGTATGGATCTTGCCTTAGAGACGTTCCCTCCATAAGGGTTGGAGGACTGAGGAGACACATAAATGGAGAGAAATTACAGCAGAATTACTAGATGTGTGAATAGAAAGTTTTAGTAAATTGCCAGTAGTCAAATAGGTAGATAGGATTGTATTCACGACTAGAAATCCTACCTCCTAACATCTAGCTCAGTTTTATTCTTGAAGCAATTCTAAGTATTTTCTAGAAACCCGTTTTATTGAGTACAGTACTTCTTTATGAAGTCAAGGTGTCAATCTTGAATTATCCAGAAAACTTGGGAGTATGTCACTCGACCTGTTGCTTTTGTTTATTTTGTTTCCTACTCCAGTTACTTGCTTTTGGTCTTTGGCTGAAAAGTGATGTGTTTTGAATAGTCAAAGATGGATACTACTGAGTGTTTTCTTTGTGGTGAAATTACTTAACTATATTCCAGACACACAGTAGGCCTAACAGCAATCCTGAGGCAGATACAGTTGTTTTCATTTCTGCAGATGAGGAACCAAAATGTTCCTCCTAAATAGGTTAAGTGACTGCTGAAGGCCATACAGCTAATAATTGGCAGAGTGGATCCAGTATGTCAGGAACCCCCCCAAGGGTCTCTGACATTTGAAGCTCTTAACCATTCCCCTACACTGCTACTAAATCTAAGCGATAGCCTAGATAAACCCACATTATGTGAATTTGAAAATGTTATTATTTGATTTAAGCCCATAGCAGCCCCTCAAGAATGCTTGATTGAAAGGAGACCCCCTTGGTCTTAATTGATCTGTTGCTGTAATTATAAAGGGCCTGATTTGCAATAACACGTGTTCAAAGACGTTTCATGGGTGTTTTCCTTTTTCAGTTTGTTTCCCAAATACTTTTTGATGCACTTCCTTCAGTTTAAGGAGTGTGTGTGTGTGTGTGTGTATATTTTGCTGTCATACTTCACATTCATCCTTCCTTCCTAATCCTATTGTCACATGGCAGTAAGCATAGAGCTGCTGAGATTTCATTGTTGGTGATTCTCTGGGGCTTATGTTGGTACTCATGGAAACAGACCTTTACTCTGTTGGTTTTTCTTTATAAGAATCAGCCTCCCAAAGTGCTGGGATTACAGGCATGAGCCACCACAGCTGGCCAACATGGCAAAACCCCGTGCCTACGAAAAATACAAAAATTAGCTTGGTGTGGCAGCAGGCACCTGTAATCCCAGCTACTTGGGAAGCTGAGACCTGAGAAGTGCTTGAACCTGGGAGGCAGATGTTGCAGTGAGCTGAGATCGTGCCGCCGCACTCCAGCCTGGGTGACAGAGCAAGACTCCGTCTCAAAAAAAAAAAAAAAAAAGATTTTCGTAGGATCTAAAAGTCTCCTCTTGTCTCGTCTCCATTACCGTGTTCTAGAGTGGTGATACCAAGTGTTGCCTTCCCACCTCCTTGCTTTACCTTCCTAATGAAGTCTCAAGTCCTTTGTGTTAAACTACATGTCATGTTGTAGTTTTACATGTCATTTTTCCATTTATAGGATCCATTGGTAATTTTTATGGATTGCGGAACGATTTATCTTTTCAGTAACCGATAAATGGTTCCACGATTCATGAAAACTACCAGTGGATAGTTGGTAGAACTGTGTTGTGACTATGGCATTAATTGTATGTTTTCATCCTCAGCAGCAATGGACTCCTGTGGCTGACTTCACTCACCATGCTCACACTGCCTCCTTGTCAGCAGTAGCTGTAAATAGTCGTTTTGTGGTCACTGGGAGCAAAGATGAAACAATTCACATTTATGACATGAAAAAGAAGATAGAGCATGGGGCTCTAGTGCATCACAGTGGTAAGAAAACTGTATCCCTTAAGATAAGAACATGGAGGTGTTCTTTAACATTTGACTTCAGTTGAGCAATTTGTTGTATCTATTTTATAGCAGATTCTGTGGTAGAAGATAGAGGAATTTTTAAATAAATGTTTCTTAGCTCAGCACAGTGGCTCATGCTTGTAATCCCAGCACTTTGGGAAGCTGAGGCAGGTGGATCACCTGAGGTCAGGAGCTTAAGACCAGACCCATCTCTACTAAAATACAAAAAAATTAGCCAGGTGTGGTGGCACCTACCTGTGGTCCCAGCTACTCTGGAGGCTGAGGCAGGGGAATCATTTGAACCCGGGAGGCAGAGGTTGCAGTAAGCTGAGATTGCGCCACTGTACTCCAACCTGGGCAACAGAGTTGCCCAGAATCTCGGGGGAGAAAATGGTTTCTTGCTCTGGGTTGGCTCACGGTCCGTATTGGAAGACAGAAAGGAGGAACTTAACTCAGGGAGTAAGGGAGTCAGAGTGAGGTTTCATTGAAACCTTCCTTAAAATGAATCTGAATTATCTTTTTTTCTTTTCTTCTCATCTGAATTATCTTAAAAGAGAAATATCAGTTGTTAGGCAGGTAAAGTTTGCAAGGAGGGAGAAAGGACATTCCAGGCAGAGCTGGCAATATGAGGAGCACAAGTAGTAGCATCACAGCAGTATCTCACTTTATTGAGGGCATATTGTGTACCCCTCAGTGTGCCAAGAAAGTAGTTTAATCTTTAGTTCAAAGAAGAGAACAGCTAGTTTCAAAGATGTTACTTGATTTGCCCAAAGTCTGAAAACAGTGGAACTAGAACTTGAACCTAGGTCTAAAGCCCATGCTTTTGACTGCTGATGTGCATGGGGAGCTGTAAGCTGTTCCAGATTATGAGAAGGTTAAATTGGAGTATGAGGGACTACAGAAGTAGATAGGACCAGTTCCTGGAGTCCTTGAGAGAAGGCAGGTGGAGGCTGAATGGGAGGGAGGGAGCAAGCAAGCGAATGAGTGATATGGGCTTGAGGAAGGTACTGCCAGTCTGATATGGGAGGGGTGCAGACTGAGAACCCAAACAGAAGGACTGATGAAGGCCTGCCCTACTGGAATTGGCAGCTATGGATCAAGTAACATCAGTTTGCAAGGTTTTCTGAGTTTCTTCAGTGATAAGCCCCAGACATTTCCCTAGAGAGAGGAAGATTACCTGGTGTGTGCCGTAGGAGGATTGAGTTACAAGGGAATTAAGAATTTTGGTGAAGGAGTAGATTAGGTTGTCAGCATAGAGAAAATGTGTTATCAAGGGCCTGGAGTTCTCTGAAATACAAAAGCAGGTGGAGTGTGAGTACAGGAAGGTGTGAAAGGGATGGGAAGATGTGAGCTTGTGGTCAGCAAATAGGTTCCGAGAGGTCAAGATTTCTAATGTGGAACAGCTCTACGTGGTAACGATGCCCAGGCTGTGGGTGGGGGGGACTGAAATACAGAGGAGGCAAAGATCACTGGAGTTGAAGTCAAGGAGTAGTAATTCCCGCCTTGTGGTTGGGTTTTCCACATTGGTGGTTAAAGTACCCAGGATAGTGGCAGAATCAAGGGAGAGAAAGACTGAACAGTCTTTCTAAATTTTTTTCTTCAGTACCACACATGCTATGCTGTTTTTATTGCATTTTCCCAGGGGACAGAGAATGAGGAGTAACTTAGCTAAGAAAGTTGGTTTTCTGCAAAGGCAGATAAAATAGGTGCCTTTTTTCCTATTCAATCTTTCTTGTATTTCAGAGGATCACACCAGGCATTGGTTTCCAGCAGTAAATATGCAGCCATAAACGGCTTCCTTCTATTAGACGTTCTCTTAGTTTATTCAGACTGCTATAACAAAATACCTTAGACTGAATAATTTCTCAATAATAGATATTGATTTTTCACAGTGCTAGAGGCTGGGAAAGCACCAGCAGATTTTCATGTCTGCTAAGGATTGGCTGTCTGTTACTGTGTCTTCATATGGTAGAAGGGCAAAGCAGCTCCCTATACAATTCTGTAAGGTCCAGCTTGAGAGTTGGAGCCAGTTTTAAAAAAGC
>PVKP010041649.1:0-18609 GCA_004027715.1 Plecturocebus donacophilus | reverse complement strand
GGTCAGGAGTTCAAGACCAGCCGGGCGCGGTGGCGCATGCCCGTAATCCCAGCTATTCAGGAGGCTGAGGCTGGAGGATCTCTTGAGTCCAGGAGTTCTGGGCTGCAGTGTGCTATGCCGATTGGGTGTCTGCACTAAGTTCAGCATCAATATGGTGACCTCCCGGGAGCGGGGGACCACCAGGTTGCCTAAGGAGGGTGAACCGGCCCAGGTTGGAAATGGAGCAGGTCAAAACTCCCGTGCTGATCAGTAGTGGGATTGTGCCTGTGAATAGCCACTGCACTCCAGCCTGGGCAACATATTGAGACCTTGTCTCAATTAAAAAAAAAAAAAGAGTTCAAGACCAGCCTGGCCAACAAGGTGAAACCTGTCTCTACTGAAAATACAAAAATTAGCCAGGCCTGGTGGTGCGCATCTGTAATCCCAGATACTCGGGAGGCTGAGGCAGGGGAACCGCTTTAACCTGGGAGGGGAATGCTGTGGTGAGCCGAGATCGCACCACTGCACTCCAGCCCGGGTAACAGAGTGCCCGTCGGCTTAAAAAAAAAAAAGGCCAGGCATGGTGGCTCACACCTGTAATCCCAGCACTTTGGGAGGCTGAGGTGAGTGAATCACAAGGTCAGGAGTTCAAGACCAGCTCGGCCAAGATGACGAAACTCCATCTCTACTAAAAATACAAAAATTAGCCGGGCTTGGTGACAGGCTCCTGTAATCCCAGCTACTCAGGAGGCTAAGGCAGGGAATTGCTTGAACCCAGGAGGCAGAGACTGCAGTGAGCCGAAATCACGACACTGCACTCCAGCCCCGCCAACAGAGAGAGACTGTCTCAAAAAAAAGAAAAAAGATGTATTCTAGACATTTCACTAAATGGGATCATACAAATGTGGCCTTTCACGTCTGGTTTCTTTCGCTTAGCATAATGTCTTCAAAGGTCTTCCATGTCATACTTGTGTCAGTACCTCATTCCTGTTTATGGGGCCAGGCATGGTGGCTCATGCCTATAATCCCAATGCTTTGGGAAGCTGAGGCAGGAAGATTGCTTGAGCCCAGGAGTTCAAGACCAGACCATGCAACCTAGTGAGACCCCCATCACTATTAAGAAAAAAAATTACATTCCTTTTTATGTCTGAATAATATTATATGAATATACCACCTTTTTTTTGAGGCAGGATCTTGCTCTGTCATCTAGCCTGGAATGCAGTGGCATGATTTCTGCCTCCCAGGTTCAAGCAATTCTCCCACCTCAGCCTCCCAAGTAGCTGGAACTATGGGTGCATGCCACCACGCCCAGCTAATTTTTGTATTTTTTTTTTTGTAGAGATGGGGTCTCGTTATGTTATCCAAGCTGGTCTCAAACTTCTGGGCTCAAGCGATCCATCTGCTTTGGCCTCCCAAAGTGCTGGGATTACAGGCATGAGCAACTGTCCCTGGCCTCCAAATTTGGTTTATTCAATCATCAGTTAATGGGCATTTGGGTTGTTTCTACTTTCTGGTTGTTATGAATAATGCTGCTGCGAACATCTGTGTACACATTTATGTGTGAACATGTTTTCAATTCTGTTGGGGATATGGGAGTAGAATTACTGAGTCATGTGGTTAACTCTGTGTGTAACTTTCTAAAAAACTACTGAACTATTTTCCAAAGCAGCTGTACCAATTTATAATCCCACCAGCAGTGAATGAGGGTTCCAGTGTATGAGGGTTCTCCTCATCCTGGCTAACACTTATTATCATCTGTCTTTTCGATTATAGCCATTCTAGTGGTTAGTGAAGTGTCATCTCATTGTAGTTTTGATTTGCATTTCCCTAATGATGAATGATGTTGAGCATCTTTACACGTGCTTATTGCCTCTGTATATGTTCTTTGAGGAGTTGTCTAGTCAAATCATTTGCCTTCGTAATAAATTTTGGTACACACACATACACACACATGCACACACACACAGCACATTCACATCCCATCCCAGATTCACTTCAATGCAATAAACCTGAGACAGCTGTGATTAGCCACATTTCTCAGGTGAAGGAACTGAGGCCTAGAGTAATGTAATGATATGCCCAACAGCACACAGTTTATGGAGTGCCAAGGTTAGAATTTTATGTTTTTTTTTTCTTTTTTTTCCCTGAGACAGTGTCTTACTCTATTATTGCCCAAGCTGGAGTGCATGGTGCAATCTCAGCTCACTGCAACCTCCATTTCCTGGGTTCCAGCGATTCTCCTGTCTCAGCCTTCTGAGTAGTTGGAATTACAGGTATGTGCCACTACCCTCAGCTAATTTTTGTATTTTTAGTAGAGACAGGGTTTTGCCATGTTGGCCAGGCTGGTCTCAAACTCCTGGCCTCAACTCATTTACCCACCTCGGGCTCCCAAAGTGCTGGCATTACAGATGTGAGCCACTGCACGCAGCCTAGAATGTTATGTATTTAACAAACATTTATATAGTGTTTACTACATGCCAATCACTGTTAGAAAGCCCATGAACCCATCTTCCAACAATTTTCCAGTAAAAGGGTTACCACTAGCAGAACTTCCTTAAAACAACATCTTGTTTCTCTATTTTAAAAATAACTTTTTTTCTCCAATCACTAAAGTAGTACATGTTTATTGTAGAATAGGAGAAGCACAAAGAAGACGGAGCAGGGATTTTTCTCCCTTGTTTCCCATAGCTCTGATCTGGTTTCTCTGTGATTGGAGATTCATGTGAACAGGTGACATGCTGGGGAGCCCGGGACAGGATATATATACCTTCAGGAAACTTCTGTCAAGCAGTTTGTATCCTGATTTTTTTTTTTTTTTTTTGAAAAACTGCTTGCTTACTGATATTGGGAGTTTTCACTGTGTATCCTGATTAATGGGACTTTGGGCACAGGGAATCTGAGGAATTTTTCAGGAGAAGATGCACCGGCTGGAATGGAAGTTTTCTTTAGTTTGGGGATTTTTCTAGGACTATCTGGCGTTGCCTGGAACAGGAGCTTCCTCACTTACCTGCTCTGCAAATCATGGCTTCCTTATCTGGAAAATAGTACTAAGCATCCCTAACTCATCCAGTTGTGGGGCACACTTTTCCCACTTCCAACAATGTCTGCACTGGAACCCCTGGTTAATTAGCAGATTGTACCCACCTTCACATGGGCTTTTGGGGCTGAGTTCATTGTTCGCAATAGCGCAGTGCCTTTGGAGACAGAGATCTGAGTTCAGATCCTGATTTCATCTTTAAACAGTTGTCAAGTTCCTTTACATGTTTCAGCCTCAATTTCTTCATCTGTCTAAAATGTCTCTGTGTTACAGGGTAGTTGGGAGGTTTCAACAAAAATGTACGTAAAATACCTAGCTGAGTGTTTACACCTGGAAGTTCTCAGGAAATGGGTGTTATTATGGTCATTTATTTCAGTCCTACTATGTGCCTGGTACTCTCAGGGGAGGAAGGCACAAAAGTGAAAGCAAAACCTGAGTCCTGCGCCCAAGGAGTTTGAAGCTCTGTTGCTAGGTAGACTAGAGTAAAAGGGTCTTATGCACTGGAGATAGGGTAGGAGATATAACAGCAACTGCCAATTCTTGAGGCTCCTTATGAACCAGGTGTGCTGAAAGCTTTATATGCATTATCTCATGAGATTTCCTCACAATCCTATGAGGTAAGTGCTAGGAGGGTTAGAAAATCAAGGATCAAAGATCACAGAATTTATGAAATTTGGCTGGGTCATACAGCTAATAAAGTGTCAGGTCCTGGGTTTTAACCCAGGGATGTCTGACTTTAGATTCTTTGCTTCTGCCACTTCATTTGAGTTGGACCTTGAAGGATGGGTCAGATTTGGGCACAAGGGGATGGAGGGGAGGAGGGGCCTGGAGAATAGGAGGATATGGAGCCAGGTAAGCAAAACTTGGGAGATGGGAAAGTGTAGGGCATGTATGGCAGAAACTTTGAGTTTTTTTTTTATTTAAAAAAAAATTATTTATTTGAGACAGAGTCTCACTCTGTGGCCCAGGCTGGAGTGCAGTGGCAGGATCTTGGCTCATTGCAACCTCCGCCACCTGGGTTCAAGCTATTCTCCTGCCTCAGTCTCCCAAGTACCTGGGATTACAAGTACATAACACCACGCCTGGCTAATTGTTTTGTGTGTTTTTAGGAGACACAGGTTTTTTCCAGGTTGACCAGGCTGATCTCGAACTCCTGGCCTCAAGTGATCCACCCACCTCCTCCTCCCAAAGTGCTGGGATTACAGGCATGAGCCACCGCTTGTTTGTTTTGAGACAGTCTTACTCTGTCGCCCAGGCTGGAGTGCAGTGACATGATCATGGCTCACTTGCAACCTTGACCTCCCTGGGCTCAGGTGATCCTCCCACCTCAGCTTCCCGAGTAGCTGGGATTGAGACATGTGCCACCATGCCCAGCTAATTTTTCTATACTTTTAGGAGCAAGAGTTTTGGCATGTTGCCCAGGTTGGTCTTGAATTCCTGGGCTCAAGAGATCTGTCCACCTTGGCCTCCCAAAGTGCTGGGGTTGTAGGCTTGAACCACTGTGCCCGGCCTGAAACTGCAAGTATTTAGTTCGGTTCCATGTGAGGGCCTTTTCTGGTCCATTTCACATAAACCTTAGCTAAAATATATTAAGTAGCTACCATGCACCTGACACTTCTCTAAGGACTTTATAACCAACACCTTACTAAGTCCTTACAGTAAATAGAGAGGTCACTTGTGCCACTCCCATTTCTAAGATGAGGAAATTGAGGCTCAGAATGGTCCAGCGACCTGACCAGGATCACAATGCAAGGAATGAATGGGGCAGGAATTCAAGCTCAGGGAGGCAGATTTCAGATCTGTGCCCTACACCTCTTGCAAAAATTAGTCAGTTCCCAGGAGGTGAAACTCTAAAGCCAGCCCCAGCTGCCCGAAACTCAACCACAGAGAGCTGGCTCTCAGCCCCTCACTGGCTCCCTTCTTTTCTCCCAGCTCCACCCTGCCACCCCCATTTCCCTCCCTGGCCCTGGGGCTCTGCTTCTTCCCCAAACCTGCTCTGCTACAATTCTTTCCAGGTTCCCTCATCTGTAAAATGGGGATAATAATAGGGTCTGCCTCAGAGCAGTGTTGTGAGGATCAGAGGAGGGGCTCAAGGTGCTTAGAGCCCAGCATATAGTAGGTTCTCAATAAAAATCAGTGATCATCACCACCACTGTAATTTTAATAGTGTCTCTGAAGTCCTGTGAAATTGGCTGAGTGATAGCATTATCCACATTTGATGGTTGAGGAAATTGTGGTTAAGAGAAGTGAAGCAGCAGCTGTCTGGTGTCACTTAGCTAGGAAGTAGACAGTGGGACTTAATCTGGGCCTCTTGACTTTCTGACTTCAGATCTCATTAACTTCTCCTATTCTTTGCAGCAAGGGAGATGAATGAATCATAATCCGTATTTGTCACCCGCCTTCTGCACTCCAAGCCAGGCCCTAGATGCTGAGGGGCATTCTAGAGAAATCTGACCTAGATTCTTGAAGGAGCACAGAACCGAACTGATAAACAAGGTATGAAAACAACGCCTTGCTTGATTGAGGCAGGATACACTAAGGGTCCCAAGAGGTCAAGAGGCATTCTAGCTGAGAGGAAGTGGGCAGCAGAGGCTTCCCGGAGGAGGTGAGGTTTAAGTTGGGCCTCAAAGGACCAATGAGATAGGTAGACTAGAGTAAAAGGGTCTTATGCACTGGAGATAAGGTCAGAGATGTAGCCAGGTGCAGTGGCTCACGCCTGTAATTCCAGCATTTTGGGAGGCCAAGGTGGGCGGATCACCTGAGGTCGGGAGTTAGAGACTGGCCTGGCCAACATGGTGAAACCTCATCTCTACTGAAAATACAAAAATTAGCTGGGCAAGGTGGCTGGCGCTTGTAATCTCAACTGCTTGGGAGGCTGAGGCAGGAGAATCGCACTGCCGCACTCCAACCTGGTGACAGAGCGAGATTCTGTCTCAAAAAAAAAAAAAAAAAAAAAGTGGGAGATATAACAATAGCTGCCAATTCTTGAGACTCCTTATGAACCAGGTTCTGTGCTGAAAGCTTTATATGCATTATCTCATGAGATTTCCTCATGATCCTAGCAGGTAAATACTACTGGATGAGAAAATCAAGGATCAAGGATCAGAGAATTTACAAAATTTGCCTGGTCACAAAACTAACAAAGTGTCTGGGCTTGGGTTTGAACTCAGAGCTGTTGGCTACAAAGTCTAGGCTCTTAATCATCATGGATTATGACCACCTTGTCCTCAACCATCTAATGAGGAATTAAGCTGTGGACTGTCTCTGGAGGGCTTTGAATGCCAAGGCTCAGACTTGCATAAAAATCACACAGGCAAGAATCAGACCTGAAATCTAGCAGCAGCTTTATCACTGACTACCCAAGGTTGCTGCTCTGAGCCTCTCTAAACTGGAGTGATGAGGAATGAAGGTCTTTGAATGAGGCATGGAGGCTCTTGTGACAAAAGGATTGTTTAAGATACCTGGAGATGTTCAGACATTTACTGAGGTGTTGGGTCCTATGAATCCAACGGTGAACAAGACGAAGCCCTGCACTGGGCCTCTGACCTTGCTGGGCGGGCAGGCAGCTTGGGAGAGTAGGCGAAGAATCCCTTAACTGGGAAAACAAGGGCTCCAGAGCTGGGACCTGTCCCAGATTGCATTGCCAGCTCTCAAATCAGGGAATCTCTCTGTATGACCGTGGGCAAGTTACCCAGCCTTTCAGACTGTCAGTCTTTATCATGGGGATCATCATTCCTCTTCCCAGGATTGTTGGAATAAATTAAACAACGCTTGTAACGATCTAGCATGGTGCCTGGCATACTGTAGGTGCTGAATAGATGTTAGTTTTCCCTGAAAAGAAGTAGGCTGGTTTGACTCCGTTCCTCAACCCTCTACCATTAAAGGGAACAGGTTCCTGGCCTTCAGTTTAGCAGGAAATAGGATATGAATGCACATGTGCTAGCTAAGCAACAATGCAAACTAACAAAAGGGCCTGTGGCCTGGAGACTACACTGCTGGGTCTGGGCTCGGGTCCGGACCCCGCGCCAAAATGTTTCCCTTCAACCCCAGGGAACTCGGGCCCATTTCCCAGCGCGCTGTGCACTGCTCTGGGCGCCTCTGCACTGTGCATCCCGGAACCACCCTCCGTCTGCGTCTGGCCAGCTGTTAGCTAGCGCTGGCCGGCGGCGGGCTGCACCGACAGCAGGTGTGGCTGCCCCTTTAAGCAGCGAAGCTCGTGTTGCAATCGCCGCCTCCAGGACGGGTTCTTTCCGGGGGGTGGAGCCTGTACTATTGCAGCAGCCAACCGGAGCGCGGCATTTTCCGCGGGAGATCCGAATTTCGCGGCACGCAGTTTGGCGCTAAAAAAAAAAAAGAAAAAAAAGAGGCAGAGAAAGACTCAGGGACTAGAGAGCGAGCCGCGAGGAAGTCGGTGCAGTCAAGATCCCCTTCCCCATCCCAGCGCACCGCGCCTCCGCTGAGCTCGCGGGCACGCCGGGACCCCTCCCCAGAACCGGCCGGACCCCAGGTGCCGTGGCCTTGGGGGGCGCGGGGCGTCCCGGGTCGCGGTGCCCGCCCCTGGCAGTGCCACCACCGCAGCCGCCGGGCAGTCTCCAAGCGGCGATCTCCAAGCGTTGCTCGGCTCGGCGGCGGGCCAGGAGGGGAGGGTCTGGCCTTGCTCCGCAGGCGTCCATTGGCGGCTTCCCCCGGCCTCCGCGCCATGCCGCGGGCTGTGTGAGCGGCGGCAGCACCGGATCCCGCAGGTGTCCGCGGGCGCGCCAGGCCCATTTGGGTAGGGGGCGCCTTACTCGCTATGCTGCGAGGGCCCCGGATCTTGGCTTCTGCCACTGGGCAGCCCCCGAAGGTGGTGCCCGCGATGAGCCCCACCGAGCTGTGGCCGCCCGGCCTCAGCAGCCCCCAGCTCTGCCCAGCTACTACCACCTACTACACGCCGCTGTACCCGCAGACGGCGCCTCCCGCTGCGGTGCCCGGCACCTGCCTCGACGCCACTCCCCATGGACCTGAGGGCCAAGTTGTGCGATGCCTGCCGGCAGGCCGACTGCCGGTAATGCTGGGGTCCCCACCCCTTCCCTCTATGCTTTTCCAGGTGTGGGAAAGGAGGGAGGGGCGCCTGATATCTAGTTTGAGTGAAGCAGGTAGAGTTTTGGGGAGACGGAAGATGAGGTTTCAGTTCCCCGGACCCAGTGCCCCCACTATCTGAGTAAAAGACCCTTTCATTTTCAGACTTTGGATGAAGTAATCTCAACCATTCTAGTGGAGTGGAATGAGCACTGGATTGCGAGTCTGGAGGGAGACCCAATCCACTACTCCCAGTACACTGTGTGACCGTGGGGAAGTCCATGCAGCCAACGTTGCCGCCATTCATTCATTACTTCATTGTTTGGCCCAGAAACCAGTACTGGGTGACTGCTTGCTATTGTCTAGGCAAAGGGCATGGCCTGGGGACACTGTAGGGCTTTAAGACAGAGGGATAGGTCTAGTGGGTCTCTCAGGTCCAATCTGCCATGGACAGACTCCAAAGTTGTCCAGCCAACTCCTGGTATAGTCCCAAGTATCTGCCCTAGGTCCTCCCCAAGGCCCAGTCTTTCCTCCCAGACAGCCTGTAGCAGATACAAATGCGGGCAGCCCCTTGGGTTCTGTTCAGATTGGCTGCTTTCTCCTCAAGCCCCCAGGCTCGTTGCCAGAGAGGGCCCAAAGTGTGTGGCACCAGGCTGCCTGCCGACCTGGGCTCAGGGTATGTTTTGTGGGAGTGGAATTCCTGGAGCCCCTCGAGCCTGTCTGAATCAAAACAACTTTAGGGTTGGGGGTGGAGTGGTAAAAGCCCGGGGGAGTCGGGTGGTGGTGGTTGAGGAGCCTGGTTTCTGGTCTGACTCTGCCACTAATTCTCTGTGTGTCCTTGGACAAGTCTTGGCCCCAGTCTGGGCTTCAGTTTCCTCTCCTTGACAATGCATGTGTGCACAGGGTGGCTGTGGGGCTAGCTCTTCTCAGCCATCTTCAGCTCTAGGTCTTGGGTTTTGGAAGCAGACTTCAGGGAGGGGAAGGGGATGTTGTAGGTTTGCTTAGTTTTGAATAAGTTCAGGTACAGGGATAAGACCACCCCCACTGCCCCAGAGGCATCTGGTCAGACCTGTGCTAGTCAGCAGGCACGGATGCCCAGCCAGCTCTGGATGCAGGCAGAACCACCACTCCCTGCCAGCGAACTAAGGCTTTGCCCATGTTCAAAACTTTAACCTTATGGTACATTATTTCTAACTGGGAGACCCTTACTGTACATTATTTCTAACTAGAAGGGCAGTGGGCAGGAATAGTATCCCCATTTTACAGGTTAAGCAACCGAGGATAACTCGGACTGGGCATTTTGTGTTCAGTGTTTTTTTTTGTTTTTGTTTTTGTTTTTGAGACAGAGTCTTGCACTGTAGCCCAGGCTGGAGTACAGTGGCGCGATCTCAGCTCACTGCACCCTCCACCTCTTGGGTCCCAGTTCAAGCAATTCTCCTGCCTCAGCCTCCCAAGTAGCTGGGATTACAGGCATGCGCCACCACACCCAGCTAATTTTTGTATTTTTAGTAGAAACAGGGTTTCAGCATATTGGCCAGGCTGGTCTTGAACTCTTGACCTTGTGATCCACTCGCCTCGGCCTCCCAAAGTGCTGGGATTACCATGCCCGGTCCAGTGTTTTATAGCCTAAAACATTTTTGTAGTTTGTGAAATAGATGACATTAGTAGCTCCATGTTACAGGGAGAAACTGAGGCTCAGAGAGGGGATATGACCTAAGGTCAGAGATGGGGATGGGCTAGAGTGATGGGACTCACAAGGCAGTAGGCTCTTCTCTCTTTTTTTAAATTTTTTATTGTAGAGACAGGAGCCTCCCTATGTTCCCCAGGCTGGTCTCAAACTCCTGGGCTCAAGCAGTCTTCTTGCCTTGGCCTCCCAAAGTGCTGGGATTACAGACATGAGATACTGCACCTGGTCAGGCAGTAGGCTCTTCTCTATGTAGCCTTGACTTTCTTCAATACTGCCTGACTTAGAAGTTGCGTTCCCCGCAGGGAAGGGAGCTCTTCTGGCCAGCTGCTTTCAGACTGGAAGTTTCAGTAACAGCTGTGGTTTTGAACTGCTTTGAACCCTCCCAGAGGAGCCCAAGTGCATCTGTCCATACCTCCCTCCCAGAGGGCCTCAGTGATCTTAGCAAGAAGGGCTCTCTTTTACTGAGGCCAATCGTGTGCCAGACACGGCTTGGCACTCTTCAGGTTCATTATCTTGGTTAAGATGTTCAAAATGAGGCATCTTGCAGATGAGGAAACTGAGCAAAGAAAGGAAGTCACTGGCCCGGGTCACAAGCAAAGAAGCAGGAGAGTCTCCTTGCAGCAGACCACCCTAAAGGCCACCAGGCCCAGAGCTCCAGCTCCTGTCAATCCCCAGGTGCCCGGGGCCCAGCCCTGTGGGCAGCCCTGCCCTCTGCTTACTCATTTTACAAGGGCGTGACCTGGAGCAGGTCCAAATCTAACCCTGGGTGTGGCCGCTTGCTTTGTGGCTAGGCTGCAAAGTGCAGGGTGAGCAGGATTTGTTGGGGAGCTTCTGTTTAAAGGGACCTCAGGCACTGTCCAAGGATGTCCAAGTTGGCAACCAAGTTCAATGGCAGAATGAAAGTCAGAACCTAGATCTCCTGGCTCCCTGTCCAGAACTCTTTCTAAGTCCTCTGAGGAAGGGTCAGGGGATGCTCCTTTCTTTCGTGCCTCCTCTGGCAGGCACATAGCATCATTTTCTTTCATCCCTGCAGGAAGCTCTGCCCAGGCTGGAGTGCAGTGGTGTCTCTGTTCACTGCACCCTCTGCCTCCTAGGTTCAAGTGATTCTCCTGCCTCAGCCTCCCAAATAGCTGGAATTACAGGCGCCTGCCACCATGGCTGGCTAATTTTTGTATTTTTAGTAGAGACCGGGTTTTACCATGTTGGCCAGGCTGGTTTCGACCTCCTGACCTCAGGTGATCTGCCTGCCTTGGCCAAAGTGCTGGGATTACATATGTGAGTCACTGTGCCCAGCCCTCCTTTTCTTTTGTCTCCATTTTCCAAATTTCTTCTTGTGAGCCATGAAAGAAAATACACATTTTAACAAACAAGTCTACAAGGCAGGTCAAATGAGGAGATAGATGTATGCTCAGACAGGCAAGGCAGCGAATCCCAGGCTGCCCAGCTACTGAGTGCAGAGCTGGGATCTGAAAGTGAGTTTCAACTCCTTACATTTGCTCCTACCCCCACCATCTTACTTAGGGTTTAGGAGAGACCAGGCTCCACTCTGCGTGACCTTGGGCAAGGCACTTCCTCTTCCCCAAGCCCCAATTTCCTCACCTTGCTGCCCGTGAGGGGGTTGTGCCTGGGGATCTCTGACCCTCTGCACCTCTGCAGATGCCTGAGGAAGGAGCTGTACTCTTCTGCCTAGGGGTTGGCAGTGTGGGCTTGAGTCCTGACCAGGCTTTTAAGATCCAGCCAAAGGGGCTGCCTAAGAGTGCCCAGGGTAGAGCTAAGCCAGCCTCTGGCTGTGGCCACAGCCTTTGCTCTCCTTCCCCCACCACAGTCTCTTTTCAGCTCACCCTTGAACTTTCTCCTTTTCCCACTGATGCTCCCCATACTTCAGTGCTCCCTGGTGGGAGCACTCCCTATGGGCAAAGCGTTTTGCTGCGCTATCTAGCTGAATCCTCAGCATAGGTGGAGACGATAATGCCCATTTTATAGGTGACTTGAGGTCAACTGATTTCCCAGCTAAGAAGGAGGAAAGCCTAGATGCAAAGCCAGGCCAGTCTGACTCCAAGACCTGTGCTCAGCCTCACCTCGATCTTGATCCTCCTGGGCTTGTCCTCTGCCACCTCTGTTCTGCAGGCTCAGCTCAAGCCATAGGCTGGCTTTCCTCTGAGCACTACCCAGAGGTGTCTGGGAGGTATCCTTAGGGGACACTTTGCTGCATTGGGACCCTGGGAGTGCAGAATAGGGGTGAGGGAGAGAGAGAAAAGAGAGAAGGGTGTGTGTGTGTGTGTGTGTGTGTACCTGTATGCCCAGGCCTTGGCCCAAATTCTAGCAAATCCTGGAGCAATGTGTGTGGGATGGAGCTGCGGCAGCCTGGTACATGGCTTTGGAGTCAGACAGGCCCAGGTTCAAACCCTGGCTGTGACCTTTGTATGACCTTTGGCATGCCACTTACCCTCTGTGAGTCTCTAGTTCTTGTCCTCCGAGAGCGAGTGCTAATACTGATGTCACAGGACTGTTGTAAGCATGTAATAGGCCCGGCATAGATATTCCGTTGAAGGTCTTTCCAGGGTTCTTCCTGGTGTGTTCCAGTGGGGAGGCCAGTGTGGCTGGGGAGACTCTGAGTTGCCCCACCTCTGTCTCAGATAGAACTTGGCCTGAACTTCCCTTCCTCTCCCTGCCCTTGGTGCTCCTGCCCAGGGATATATGAAGAATACTACGATGCGCAGCCTTGGTCAGGATTGATGGAGGCCTCAGAGCTCACCAAGCCTCAGTTACTTCAGCTGAACAATGGGGATTAGTGGTGTGGGAAGATTCAGTGAAGTGATGGATGTTGGGGCGTGGCTCGGGGCATGTGGAAGGTCTCAGGCAGTGGCTGGGCCTTTCTCTAGTGACAGGATGGGCTAAATCCCTAGAATTTAGGATTTCACCAGTGAGGCGGGTCGAAAAGGAATATTCAAGAGACTTCATGAGGAATGAGCAGGAAAGTGTTTGGATGGTGTCTAGGTCTGGGTAGTGGTGGAGAGGAGGAATGTGATATCTAGGCTCCTCAAACCAAAGAGCAAGGCTCCTCAAATCAGCCCAGGAAGACTTCCTGGAGGGGGCAGGAGTGGGGGAAGAGGAACTGACAGCAGGAAGAGCTGTCACCACCCCCAACACCTGTCAGGCCAGCTGTGCTCAGCAGCAGTTAGAAGTCTCAGCCCTGCTGAGCATGACCTCACCACCAAATGTTAAAATAAGCCTCTCTGTCCAAGCCAGGGTAGGGGTGCCTGGGGAACCCCGGGTTTGAAGGAGGAAAGAAATGGGCTTGATGACCCCCAGAAGGATGTATCAAGGAAGAGGTTGAGATTAGATTTTAGGGAAGGGACTCTGCGTTTCCTGAACCCCCACTGTGTGTTGAGACACAGTCTGAGAACTTTACAGAAGTTAAAGGAGCAGGGACTAACTAGGGTGTTTCTCCCGCATGCATTAGACAGGGAGCTAAGTAAGTGATTCAAAGGGAAGCCACTTGGGGATTAATTCAGCCTGTTCTAGGGTTTTTAAGATCCAGAGGCTGCCCAGGTGGTGCCTTCCTTGAATCCTTACAATAGCACCTTGAGGCAGGCATTTTCTACCCCATTTACAGAGGAGGAAACTGAGGCTCCTAGATGTGGAACCTTTCCCCCAAGTCATACAGTGAGCCTATGAAGGAGCTGGAGCTTCAAGCATGGGTCTCTGACCTCTGTCCCAGTGTCCCAGTGCCCCAGTCCTGCCCCTGCCCAGCCCTAACCAGGAGAGAGGCCCTTTCCGGGGCAGTGCAGCTCTGGGCTTAATTGGGGCCTGGGTGGCGACAGGGTGGAGAGGAGCACATGGGTCTGTGGTTTGATTTCCCCAGCAGGTGTTTCCCAAGCTTGGCGGGAACAGAGGGGGGGAATGGGGAGGGGGGGAGGGGGTGGCCTCAGCTGCTTGTCCTTAAGACTTGGGAAAGATTCATTGTCTGCCCCTCTCGGCAAAGAAAGAATGGCAAATGCAGTCTATTCAGGAGGCCCTGGGGCCCTCAAGCTGGAGCCCAAACATGGGGGTGGGGATGTTTGCACTGCTTCCCACTGTGGGCACCTCCCTGGGGTGTGGCACTGAGCCAGGAAGTCTCCTGGGTCTGGGCGGATGCCCAGCCCCACCCTGATAAGGACCAGCTGTGGGACTGTGATGGGCACTCAGTCTGGCTGGGCCATCTGCTTCTGTATGGGGGGCCTTTCCCCACCCTGATGTGGTTTAGGCCCCACCCACTGCTTCCTCCTGGTATCATCCTCTGGGTGTGGTGGGGTGAGGAGTGGGCATAGGGGCAGACTTGGAGCCTGTGGTTAAGGAACCCTGAGCCTTTGGCAAGACTGGTTTTGGTAGGGTCTCAAGTGCCTGGGCCTCAGAGGATGAAAGTTTTATTTGCCCTTCAGAAAACAAGACTTCCCCTGAAAGCTCACTTCTCAGGTCATTGATATTTGCCTATCAAGAACAGCAGTGCTTCATCAGGACTGGCAGTAAACTGAGGCACAGAGGTGGCTGCTAGTGGCCTTATCACTTTGGCCCCACATCAGGGAAAGGCTAAAGGAGGAATGATTCTCAGACTCTGCCTTTCTTTCCCACCTCTTTCCCAGGCCAAAAGGAAGCTGGATCTGGAGGGGATTGGGAGGCCCGCGGTCCTTGAGTTCCCAGCCTCCAAGGGGAAGTGCATCAGAGTGGATGGCCTCCCCAGCCCCAAAAGTAAGCAGGGCTGGGAACCTCAGGGGTGGGGGGGGGGGTGGGGCAGGGGCAGAGGGCAGCGCCCTGCCTAATCACTGGGAGTCATATTTGGGTCACTTTCCAGTTTACAAAAGCTTCCTGTGCATTTTCTCACTTGATCCCGCCAGGTAGGCAGGCCTGTCTCCCTTTACTGATCAGGCAACTGAGACTCAGAGAGCTTGAGTGACTTGCCCACAGTCTCAGAGTGGAGTCAGGACTAGAGCCTGGACATGTAAGTCTTGCACTACTTCAGTGTTTTTTTTTTTTTTTTCAGACATGTCTTACTCTGTCGCCCAGGCTGGAGTGCCATCTTGGCTCCCTGCAACCTCCACCTCTGGGGTTCAAGCAATTCTTCCACCTCAGCCTCTTGATTAGCTGGGATTACAGGTGCATGCCACCATGCCTGGCTGATTTTTGTATTTTTAGTAGAGATGTGGTTTCACCATATTGACCAGGCTAGTCTTGAACTCCTGACCTCAAGTGATCCACCCACCTCAGTCTCCCAAAGTGCTGGGATTATAGGCATGAGCCACCACGACCAGCCAGTCTTGCACCACTTCTACCACGCCATGTACTGCTCTCATGATTGAAATGCAATGACCAGTGTTTTATTTGGGAATTTATTATTTTTAAAAAGTTTTCATATTTAGATCAATGTAAACTTTTCTAAGAGAATCCAGCTCAGAGGAGTAGGGGCTAACCAGGCCTTTCTCCCACATGCAGACAAGGAACTAAATAAGTGATTCAAAGGGAAGAGAGGTATAGATTGATCCAGTCTGTGCCACCTCAGGTTTTTTAGATCCAGAGGTTGCCCAGGTGGTGCCTTCCTAAAGCTAAGTTGGAGGGGATTACTGCCTTTTGATATTTTCAGGCAATATCCTGGATAGGCCAGGCACAGTGGCTCACACCTGTAATCCCAGCACTTTGGGAGGCCGAGGTGGGTGGATCACCTGAGGTCAGGAGTTCAAGACCAGCGTGGCCAACATGCCAAAACACTGTGTATACTAAAAATACAAAAACTAGCTGGGCGTGGTGGTATGTGCCTGTAATCCCAGCTACTTGGGAGACTGAGGCAGGAGAATCACTTGAACCCGGGAGGCAGCAGTTGCTGTGAGCTGAGATCATACCACTGCACTCCAGTCTGGGAGACAGAGTGAGACTCCATCTCCAAAAAAAAAAATTCCTAGTTAGAGTGGGAGTTTAAGCAACTGTATTTGGGAGGAACACTAGTTTTGGGATCTGGGCAGACCTCTGCCCCGACCTGACAGGTCACTCCTGTGAACCTTACTTGGCTCATGTGAAAGGAAGCACAGCTAGATCAGGAATGGCAAGAAAGTTTCCTTTGCATTGACTGGTCAAGGCTGCCCAAAGCACTGTTGTGAAGGATCCTAAGACTCATGATAACTGGTCCTCTTCCAGAGGAACCTAAGACTCTCCAAAACTGAGGTTCCAGAATTATTAGATTGGGCATTAACTTGATATATGACTTGGAAGTCACTTGATTATGAAAGTCCGCTCGCAGTTTAAGATGCTGTAGCTGAGATGTGGTCTTGCAACATCAGCCTCATTGAGAAAGGGACCTTTTTCATGAACCTACCCCACTTGATGCTATAGGACCGATTCTTAGATAATCATTGGGATTCACATGGAAGGAACAGCCAGTGTGTGTCTATAAAAATGTTCTTAAATCCAGGCTTATCATTCCTACCCTATTCTAATTCCAAACTCCTGACATTTAAGTGGCAGGATAGGGTAATGGTTAAGAAGGAAAATTCTGGATCCAGACTGCCTGGATTCGAATTCCAGCTTTGCCACTTTCTAGCTGAGTGAGCTGAGCAAATTACTTAAACTGTGCCTCAGTATTCTCATCAATAAAATGGGGATGATTGTACAGCAACCTTATAGGGTGTTGTAAGGCTTAAATGTGTTAGTATATCGAAAGTATATAGAACGGTGACAGTAGTTGTGGGTGGTGGTATGACATCCCTAAGCCGTGGTGGAAATGTGCCTTGAACCAGGAGTCAGGACACTTGGCTTCCAACATTACCCACTGGCTTTGAGACCTTAAGCAAGTCACTTTCCCTCTTAGGTATTAGGTCCTCTGTCTGGACAGTGGTGGTGATGGGTGCCCTGCCTCACAACACTTTGTAAACTGGAAAGTGGGTGGTGAAAGGTGGTACTTTATGAGCCTAGGTCAATGGACGAGGGTCCTGGGATGGCACTCCCTGAGCTGTGACTGGGTCCCTTTCTTCCTCAGCCCCCAAATCCCCCGGGGAGAAGACTCGATATGACACCTCGCTGGGGCTGCTCACCAAGAAGTTCATTTACCTCCTGAGCGAGTCCGAGGATGGGGTCCTGGACCTGAACTGGGCCGCTGAGGTGCTGGATGTGCAGAAGCGGCGCATCTATGACATCACCAATGTGCTAGAGGGCATCCAGCTCATCCGCAAGAAGGCCAAGAACAACATCCAGTGGGTGTGAGTGCCTGGGCGTCCAATGGTACCTTCCAATGGGTACTTGGGCTGTGGGCAGAGCCAGAGGCAATAGCCATGGGGTGCGAGTGGCAGGGGTAAGGCTGAGAGCAACATCCAGTGGGCACAAGGGCTGAGGTGAACCAAGAGCAACATCCAATAGGCTTATTGCTGGAGGTAGAGCCAATGTATGGTGGGGAAGAGCCCCGTGTACCTGCTGAAGTAATAGTAGAACGTGATGCAGGGTAGAATGGAGAATGACTTCTGGGAGATGTAAAGGCCAAAGGGGACTCCAGATTCTTCCTCTTGAGTCAGAGATCCCAATATCCACTTTAGCTTCGGGCAGTCCCCTGGGAGCTGAGTAGGGGCATCCCAGACTCCTTCCAGATCTGAGCTAGGAGTACTCCAGCCTCCTGTCTCCACTTCTACAGGGTTTAAAGAGCTAACCTACAGCCCCTGGCATAAACCCTAAGAAAACCCAGGCGGGGGAGCCAGGACTGAGGCTACTACAGTTCCCTACCATTTGGAGCAGGTTGGGGCATAGGGATGAACAAGTCGAGAGCCCCCTCAAAAGTGGGGTTTAGCCCTTGTCTTGTTTCTTTTCCCAAACCCAACCCCCAAGCCCCTAGTTCCAATCCCTGGTAGCTCCCTGAGAGTCAGGCATGACCACTGATTTGTACAACCCAGGGGAGCACCCTCATAGACTATTTGAATGGGCTTGTTCTGGAGTTTTACCCACACCACCCATGCATCTCTGCACAGCAGCCCTGGGGTTGGGGTCTCTGGATGTGGACTGAGACTGACACTGGGGGGGCTGCTTTGTTTGCAGAGGCAGGGGAATGTTTGAAGACCCCACCCGGCCTGGGAAGCAGCAACAGCTGGGGCAGGAGCTGAAGGAGCTGATGAACAGGGAGCAGGCCCTGGACCAGCTCATCCAGAGCTGCTCTCTGAGCTTCAAGCACCTGACTGAGGACAAGGCCAACAAGAGATATCCTCCTTGGTTGTGGGGAAGGTGTCAGGGAGCAGGAACCTGTTGCATATTGGTATCTATCCTGAATCGATTCAGTACTCACATATAGGGACTAACTCACCCTGAGGGTCTGGCATCTGTTTCTTCCTTCCTGAGTGGCTTTTCCTCTCAAGTTTATTTTTTAAATTATTTATTTATTTTTTTTAGAGGCAAGGGCTCACTGTCATCCAGGCTGTAGTACAATGGCATGATCATAGCTCACTACAGCCTCACACTTCTGAGTTCAAGTGATCCTCCCACCGCAGCCTCCCGAATAGCTATAACTACAGGTGTGTGCCACCATGCCGGGCTAAGTTTTTATTTTTTGTATAGACAGGGTCTTGCTTTGTTGCCCAGGCTGGTCTCTAACTCTTGGCTTCAATCAGTCCTCCCATCTCAGCTACCCAAAGTGCTGAGATTACAGGCATGAATCACTGTGCCTGGCCTCAAGTTTATTAAAGGTATTTTTTCGTTATTGAAATAAGCCAAGTACATTTTTTTTAAATCTGGAAAATGAAGAAATGTTGAGCTGCCACCTTAACTAGCCATTGTTCCTTAATTGCACACAGAATGTGTGTTATTTAAATATAATTGTAATGTAGTTGTGTGCCTGCTGAACATA